>CM065385.1:40700000-40910000 GCA_033060915.1 Euryodendron excelsum | reverse complement strand
ATTCTTTGACTTCTAATTGAAATACTTCAGATCTTAGTCAGTAAGAGTACCTCTTCTTTGATCTCTCATTTTATCAATAAAATTTATAAACGTGTGTTAAGGACAGATAATTTTAAAGGTATGAGATTGTTCATCATTAAGGTTAGTCAGATATAAAGTGAACAAATTACAGACTGCAAGCAGATATAATCTTTATTTGCTTAAGCTTGAAGAATGTATAGGCCCCTTTCTGTTTCCAGCAGAGTTGAGAAGAAAATACTTTCATACTGCTCTCTTTTTACTTTCCTTTTGGTTACTTGAACTCTGATTAGGTAACTATTGATTTGAGTGATGGGTCAGCACCAAACTTTTCAATATTGCCCTCCCCTGTCCCCCAAACTGCATATACCATCTGAAACAGTTCTTCAAACCTATTGACCTCTCAATCCTGAAGGCACCTTTCATTCTAAGGAGGATGTCCCAAACCACCTGGTTATTCCCAACCCTGAACATAATCTGTAACCGTCGCCTCCTTATTCACTACTAAAGAGAAGATGACTAGATAAGCCTACACCAGCCTCTCCCCACACACCATTGATCCCACAAGAACTTCACCCACCTACCAACCCCAACAGCCAAACTTGCCCCACAAAATCCTCCCAAACCCCTCCCATTGCTCTACACAAACCCCTGCCATATGACATTATTACCTCTGGGACAGCCCAGACACCCCAACAGGACCCATATCTAGAAAGCACTACCTTCATACATCTAGAACCTTTCCCTTTTACAAGCAATTCTCCACAACCACTTCACCAGCAAAGCCTTGTTAAAGATACTTAACACTGAATCTCTGAACCCCTTCCTTGATGGGAGAACAAATTGACCCAATCCAGCAAATGATATTTGTCTCCCCTGTCCCCCCAATAGGAAATCCCGTCAAATTTTTTCCAGCCTCCTCTTCAACTGAAGCTGGAATGCGGAACAGAGATATAAAATATGCCAGTATACTTGACAGAGTGGTCTAGGTTAAAGTTAATTTCGCTCCCTTACCACCTATAAAATAGATACAAAGATGGATGGAATCGTCGTCACACCTTTTATCCAACTATGCTCAGGCAGAGCTTTATAAAGCTTGCCTACTTGGAGCATTTCATCTGTATTGGCTTTATTCAGAGCTACTAGCGAAACAAAATTTTGAGAGATTGAGAGGAAATCCCCTGTTGGGGGATCAAGTCTCTAAATCATTTAATCCACAGGATAGGTTAACAAACACACTTTTCAGAGAAAAAATAAAAAGAAGAAGAAAAGAAAAAGTAATACATTAGAAGAATCAGTTGCTAGAATCATAAAAAGACCTACAAAAAAATCATATAAATACCCACTAACTTCACTTGACCCGTATTACAACCATAGAGCAAAACTAGACCCATGTTCAGCAAATTGGAAAGTTACCAAAATACAATGGTCTAAAAAACCAATAAAACAAGAATAAACAAGACCAGCAGCATACTAACAGTAGAATAAATGTAAATAAAAACCCCCAAACACTAGCATGGACACTTTCCATTGGACCAATAAAGCTACTTGATAATCACACCCATAGCCTTCATTTTGGGCTTTCAAATCCTACTACTCTTGTTTAGCCATTCATTAGAAGTGACACCACACACACACACAAAGTGTACGTCACAGCCGTCCAGAATTCAGTTTATATAGAAAAAAAAATCTAAAGGTTCCAGTATAGGAAGTTGCATTTTGAAAGAAACGAGCAGCATTTGAGAGGTAACTGCCATTTTCAATAGGTCTAAGATACACATACTAACGAACCTTAGGTGGCCCAGCAGCATGAAGAACGTTGCAGGCTTCCCGGCCATCTTGCTCAGACACAATCCTGTGACAAGTGAACCTACTCAGAAGGGAAAACTAGCTAATGCAACGAAATTAAATGACAGAACTCTGTAAGCTAGCTCCATATCAGCACTCAATTTGATGAATCCAGATATATGAGCATGTACAGCACAGGGCATGAACACATATGGGAACTGCATTTCATGAACATTTCCAATCAGCATCAACCAATGCCCTCACATTTGACACAAACACATGCCGTAATGGAAAACAAATAAGTTCTTGCATCAGTAACATGAAACAATGTTAAGAGGTTTTTACATCTAGCTTCGTATATACAAGACTTTAACAGCTTATTGACCAGTTATTTTATATCATAGTCCTAATTTTATATGTCTTTACATGCTGAACAAAAGGGAAAGGAAATCCCCATCAGATGTCACTGACCTATTTAGTAAGGTAAGAGAGATCTAAATTTGTGGAGAACTAGAACAGAACAGAATATACTTCACCATGCCATTCCGTATGAATACCTTAACCCAGTCAACTGTTCCGCTTCAAACTGGTTAGGAGTCAACATTGAAGCAACAGGGACAACCTAAGTGAAAAGGGAGTTATCAAAGTTTATAACAATAACAATAATATCAATCACAAATGAATTGTTGACCCTTTGTGTTAAAAATAAAAAGAACACATGGGCAATTATTCAGGACAAGATGTGACTATAATTATTTAATCTTTTTTATTTTTTCAAATTTGAGAATTTTAGACACCTCAAACCTTAAAACCATATTATTAGATAATCATTGGTGGAACTTCCAAAAACAAAAAAAACAAAAAGCTGAATTGAAATGTTTTGAAATCCATATCACAGTCTTACTCAGGCGAGGGATATTTTATCTAAGAACATACATACAAAATTAAATAAATTACAAGCCCTAAAGTTGTTCTAATAGATAGAATCAAAACAAATCATTCAATCAGGCTATTCTTATATTATCAAAAATAATTTCTAAGAAGTACTAAACTAAAAATCTAGGGGCCATTGCTTGGTGCAAAGGTAAAACATGGGCTGTCAAGCATGATAACACAACTTCGAATCTCCAAATAAAAACCAGAGTTTAAATCTGTTGCCGGCCTCCCAACACCTCGGATTTCCAAGACCAGCATAAGGTTATGGCATTTATTAAACTTACCTTCTTACGGTATACTGCTACCAATTCTGGAGGGACATAAAGCTTTCCTTCGTCACCCATTACTGGATCACAAACTACAAAGAAAAACAAGCATATGCAAATGAAATCAATAATAACCAAGCTGTCTATAATTAGTGAGAGAGAACAAGATTGTGGGGTGCTTCACGTGAACATTATCTTCATACATCAGGGGTGTTTGGACCCAACTTATTTAGTAGCTTATAACTTAAGCTTATGGCTTTTTTGAATTGTGTTTGGCTGATAACCAAAAATACAGCTTAAAAAAATTGCTTATGTCTAATCACGTTTTTCTAGAAAAGCTATTTAAAAAGTGGCTTTTGAAACTAGCTTATAGCTTATAG
The DNA here is from genome assembly GCA_033060915.1 of Euryodendron excelsum. Classification (NCBI taxonomy): domain Eukaryota; kingdom Viridiplantae; phylum Streptophyta; class Magnoliopsida; order Ericales; family Pentaphylacaceae; genus Euryodendron; species Euryodendron excelsum. The sequence goes on along the minus strand of CM065385.1, from coordinate 40,906,612 downwards.
CTTATAAGCAAGCCATCCAAACACCCTCATCAAATATAAGGCAAGAATATTTTCTCAACAACTCAGTAAGTTCAGAGTCTTATCAAATCTGTCCTATAATATTGTTTTCTAGACTTCTACATCTGTAAAATATTCCGCAACATAGAATTCTTGCTGTGATGGAATACCTGGGGATAAGCTGCCCAGAAATTATAATCAGACAAACATTTTTCAGACCAATAAATGAAGTTCAGCACGGTCATCATAAGCAGCACAGAAGTAGCCACAACAGGAGGCCTTATTTGAACCCCAGCAAATAGATTTGGAGTTCTTGCATTATTCAGCACCATGATAATAAGGAATTCATAAGTGAAATTGGGAAAATATCAACTGAAAGAGCACAAGAATTTATTTGACAATTATCTATATCCACCTTTTGAAACAAAGCAGGGTATGCTTACATTCTGTTATTAGTTAAAATCATGGCCAGAAATTATACAACCATTTTTTAGACCAATAAATTGAGTTCAGCATAGTCATCATAAGCATCACAGAAGTAGTCACAGAAGGAGGTGTTATCTGAACCACAGCAATAGATTCAGATTTCTTGCATTATTCAGCACCACAATAATAAGGAATTCATAACTCAAATCGGGAAATATCAAGTGGAAGAGTACAAGAATTGTTTTGAGAATTATCCATATTCATCTTTTGAAACAAAGCAACGTATGCTATGTAATTAGTTAAAATAGATCACGCCTTCCAAAAAAAATTAGAACCCTTCATAATGTTTAGTATATTCAGGAATAATTTGGGGATATTTGAACATACAGATTTTCATGTTCCTTTAATTTTACAAAAATCTGAAATAAATTTAATATTTTCAAAAATAAATTGAGAAACTTGTTTGGTTTGAACAATGTAGGCTTTGGAAAATTTAACTTGTTACAAAAAAAAAAAAGATCCATAATTCCATCATAGGTAAAAAAATGGTCCATAATTCCATCATAGTATAATAACCTTTGCTGTTGATTTTAAAAAGCAATATGTTCCATCACAACACAATATTCAGCAAATAATTCAACAGCTCCAATTCTGAGATCATACAAGAATAATGACTTCAGAATCATAAGTTAAGCTTCATAAAAAAAATTAATGAACAAAAATGGAAAACAAAATCAAATTCCACAACTGAATTCATGAAGAGCAAGAACTGTAGTGTTCAGTAACTAACTCACCGTACGTAAGTTTGGGATTCACAGACCGAAGCTTACCGACGACTTCTAATACAGTGTTCAAAAAGGAGACGGAACCAATATAACCTATAGATACACCAGTCAGAAATAACAATGCACAAATTGGCTAAGAAAGTTTTGAAACAGAAAACTAAAATAAAAAGAATAACACACAGCAAAAATGCCAGATGACAAAAAAAAATTGCAGCAAACTAATACAATAAAAGAGCAGATTCATCAAAGATTCAAAGTAAAACAAAAGGATTCCAAGAATCCAAGCACAAGTATGCTTTGGCCGAGTTTGATTGACAAGAAAGGGAAGGAAAAGGAAACAAAAAACGGGTTTCATTCCAAAAATGCATATTTGGTTCTCACAAGGGAAAGTGTGCTGCCATAAGAACTTTCTTGAAGGAAATGTTTCCCCTCTATTTTGCCCTGCATTTTTTTGCAGGATAAGGCAGCACAGGAAATGTATAGTTTTATTTTCTCAAACTTTCCAGCAAACAATGGGAGAGTGGAAGAATTACAATAAGGCAAGGAATAAATGCTTTGGATGTGCAACCACTCTAATTAAAAAGTTTGAGATAATAAGCAAAATGAGGAAAGGTTCAAATCAAATGAAGCACAGAATCAGCTACACACACTTTCTCATTCACAACTTATTTTCTTTCCCAAACTACTAAAATGTGAGCCTTCTTCTACTTTTCCTGGTACAGTTTGAGGAAAACATACATGCATAGACATATACATATGCATATGTTGCCTATGACAAAGCTATTTTCAAACATAACAGAAGTCAAATTAAAGTACCAATTTCTATATACCATCAGATGACTGAGACATGGCAACAACAAAACCAAATGTTTGGAAGATAAACCTTAAATACAGCAATTAAACCAATCATACCGGTCAATAAATGAGTGTAGAATAATAAATCATTTGCTTCAAGGCCTTCTATTAACTCCCACAGTTGTTGTCCATTCAAAACTTGCCCCTTAAAAGTTGGGTATCCTGCACAATTCTCAGGTCAATTAAAAAAACTGGCCTGACCCACATTTTGACTAGGATTTCATGCCTGAACTTATACATATACACAGATGACCTTGCACCGTATGTCAGGCCTCAGACTGTTTGAATGAAGTGATATAAGCATCTTGCCTGTGTGGTTTGAGAACTGCACTGAATTGATTGGATCTACATCATAGCCCAATAGTTGAAGAGGAAAAACAGCTGATTTATTGCCTACATAGCCCTAAGGAGGATAGACAACAAAAATATCATCAATACAGAACAAAACCAAAATTTCCAACAAGCTTATTCAATGAATGATTCCATTTAGAAGTAGAAAGTCTATTGCATCCATCTACAGAGATAGAGATTTCCTAAGAAACATAGATATGAAGACGGGATATGGAAACAAAAAGATATGGACATGCTAACACTAAAATTTTTAAAAAATTAGGACAGGAACAAGAACACAGACTCAACGATTAATAATTATTCATTTTTTATAAAATAAAAACAAATAATTTATTTTCTAGATAACAAAAAAAGTATTTATTATAGAAAGATAATAACGATCTATTTCATACATTTACATCTTAAAAAGAGGAAGGAATAGAAAGGCCTAGTGTCTTGCTATAAATTTTTTAAGTATTCACAAACAACTTGAAAATTAAAAAGGTTTTGTATTTCAGATATCTAAAGCCTAAAGGAGGGATTAATATTTATAAATCACTTCTTACAAGAACCCTACTTTGGTTTTACATTAGCCGAATTTCATAATTCCGTTATCAACAATAGATTCTATTCCACATTATGTCAAAAATTTATACGGCAGGAATCATGCACAATTAGTGCACAGCACATATGGAGGGACGGATAGCAGCCTCCCCCACCCTCACCAAAAAAAAGAAAAGAAAAGAAAAGAAAAGAAACAAAAAACCAAAGGCACAATGTCACAAGATGACCAAAAAATTCCTGTTCTAATGGAGATGGTCACCACTCTATGCTAACATAGTGTTTCCTTTCCTATTAGCAACAAGGAATTTCAACTTTCATTTAGTGCGAAGCATGGAAGTTATTGCGCATCCACATCACCAGGAATAAGGTTGTAACAAGTTAGGGAGAAATTGGAAGATGTTAGTCTTACAGGTTTGATTCATATGTTGGTCAGACCCCAATTTTACATTTAATTCAATATGGACATTAACAATGCTGCATAGTGCCATACGAATTGATATCTATATCAAGAAATGGAAAAAACCTAAATCATAAGAAGAAGGAAAGAGAAGCCCATTTGCTTTCATAATTAGTAATTGCATACAGATCATCTAGCAATGAACAAACTCCTTTTTCTCAATTGTGTGGACTGCCGACTCCACCACCTTTCTATTCCTCCAACTATTATGCACATCAAATATTGCGTTCGTATATACTATCATAAAACTCGTGTTCTGGTTTTACTTCAATTCTTCAAATTGTTCGGTGTTTACTTAAATGTTTTTGCTTAAAAAAATATGCATTTGATGTTCTTGCAACAATGGGAACCTGGGATCCACCTCATTCTCACTCCAAGTCAAAACTCCCAGTAGAAACTAATGATGACTCTGGAAAAATAATCTGTAAAGTAGTGGTAACTGAAAGAAAGAAAGTAAGAAAAAGGGAAGGAAAAAAAAAAAAAAGTGAGACAGGAAGTAGAAAAGTAGCATGTGGCACCCCTTTAGTTATATGCAAAACCACTACAAAGTTCTTTCCTTTTATCTTTTTTCTTTTTAGGATCCACTTGAAAAGTTAACAATTATGAATTTGTAAGACACAGACTGCAGCACTATTGTTCAATTCATTTTGTTCGTGCTATTCACTTCTAATTCTACTCGTCCATGTATATGCACTTCAAACAGTGTTACTCTCAATTCTCTCATATTAATCTTTTTGATTAGCCTTACACACTTCACTCTTATATGCGGATAAAAATTATCATTCATTGCAGAAAGTACTGCCTTATTCAATTTCTAAACAGGATACATGGATGGATAACAGGTACGGTGCCAGCAAATAAACACATCAATCTTAAAAAATAAGAAATAAATTACTCTCTCCGTCCCAAATTGCTGGTCCTTCTTTTCTTTTTTGGATGTCCTAAATAAATTGTCCATTTTCAAAAGTAAACAAGAAATTTGTATAACTTTTCTATTTTACCCTTACTTTTCACCATTCAACAGTTAAAAAACAGTTAAAAAGCATTAAAATAGGGAAGGACAAAATTGAAAACTCGACACAAAATTAATGTCCCATCTTGTCCCATCCTTCTCCTTAAAATTTCGATTCCCCGAAAGGGGCAAGGAAATTGAGACGGAGGGAGTAACCATCAAACAATTAAACACTAAACTGATAAAAGCATATTCCGAATCCAAAATTTGCATGTAAGCACCAATACCTGAACAGTCTGAGATTGAATGCTGAGAACTCGGCCTTTTTCTGATGGCAGAGCTAAGGAAAGGATTGGAGGCGCCATTGCTGACTTGGAGCTTCTTAACCTACAATTTTCGGCCAAGAAAACTTCAAAAATAGCATATAAATGGAAACATACATATGTACATCTATATGTGAACTTGAAATTTTGCCGGAAAGATTCACCTGAAAATGTCAAATTCCCAGATTGCTTTCAATCCAAGCCGATTTATAAGCAGAGACCGTATCATATACATATATATATATATATATATAGAAGACGACTTCAGACTCTGGTGTTCTTTTATTAATTAATAAATGAAAAGAAATCTTCGGTCAATTACTTGTGTTGTATGGATTCAAGTAATGGGAGAAACTTCATTGCTATTGTTCAATGGGTGAGGGCACTGTGGTGATTTCGGTGCATGTACCGGTCAAACTAACTGCTTTGCCTTCTGACGATGACGACGTTGATGACGACACCATGACTTTTGTTTGAAGTTTGAAACTGCGCATTGAAAAAATGGCAAAGAAAATATTATAGGGTTTGGCCGCTACTCCGGAGAGTCGGCTTTTTGAAGAACGAGTGTGAACAAGCAGCTCACTAATCGCAGAACGACACGTCGACAGAAGTCGCGACTTTGTCCTCACAACGTGACGGTAGAGATACCAAATACATTAAAAGGAGAAAATCAGTGGTAAGTATGATCACGGCGACCTTTTCACGTCTAAATGGTAATTTTGTAAAATAATTAAAAAAAAGTTAACTATCACAAATAAAGCGATAAAAAGGATCAAACTATTTGAACTCGTCGTTAAACGTTTATTTGAGATTAATAGTTTACGTAAATAAATTAAATTTGAACACATTTTAAAGTTTTTTAAATTAATGAGTTCGGTTAAAATTTTACTTAATAAGCATATGCATACCATAATTATTAATATTGTAGCACTCAGTCAGTACGTTGTGTATCAGTCATAAGATGATACAAGAATGTTGAGTTTGGTACTGGTAAAGATACCAACTAATATTGGTCGGTACGATTAATACTGAATGATACCAAATTTTGTATAATTATTCTAAAATATATACATTTTTTGAATTTGATGATTAATATCTATTAAAACATAGGTTGTACATATACTAGACAATTAGTACATCTTTAAACAGGGCAAAAACGATACATTAGTCAATACGGTATTAACAACTATGCTATATATTAAAACATTTAAGTTACTCGAACTTAGCTAGTGATTGGCTCATTTGAGATTGATTTAAAAGTTAAACAAATTAAATTTAATTATATATTTTTAAGCTTGGTAAGATTTTTAAATAAAAAATAAACAACCCATTTCCTGACTTGACTAAACTCAATAACAGCCCTAACCACAAACTGATCTTATTTAACAGTGAGACTGATCTACTTACTTTTTGCTATTCAGAACCAGCACCGTAAAAACCACTTAGTAGCGTGGAATTTCCCCTCCAACAAAACTTCTTTATTTTTCTTCTAACAATTCGAGAAATTCCCGCAGTCTTTCACTTCACTGGTCCAACCATAGTGGTGAGAACCAAAAGCTAGCCCAAAAGCGAGCCCAGAGTAACTGTTCCATTGTTTTGATGGGCCCTACGCAGCTCTGGGCCTCTGGCAAAGCAGATAATAATCTGTGGATAAACCAAATTGGACCCTTAAATTCAGAATCTCAAGATTCTCAACCATACTAAAAGGGAATGTGAAGCCGTTTAACGACAAGATGGTTATTTGGAATTATATTTGAATATACTTAATAGCACTTAATTGCCAACAACTTTAAGAATTGTGTTAAAAGATAAAAATACGAGTTCAATAGACCTTTTTAAAAATTATCATTTACACAAAAAATATTCAATGCAAAAAAACTATTATCTACATAAAAAAAAATATTCAATGCAACGATAATACTACATCATTTTATTGATGTGGTATCACAACTCACAAGCAAGTCAAATAATTTGAATTTACTTAATAGCACTTAATTAGTCTTTGCAATTTAGAATTAACCTGTTAAAGAAGGCCGCACGGATCTCTTTAGAAAAGTTGGCGATTTTCCACGAGATTTCCTGACCAGAGCTTTGGCTGTTACTATTGATTTTCCACAAGAAGGGCTCAATTCCTTTTAACTTTCCCTTTCACAAGTTGGGTTGTGACGGTTTGTACTAGACCCAGAACTAACCTAATCTTGATCAGTTATAAATTTTTAGACTCAGAATTGAACCAATTTTACTATGAAATCAAAGCGTACCAACCCGAATCAATTCGGTTCAGTTTCATGTCTAGAATTAGTTCGAGTCAATAATAGTCTGGATCAGTTCGAGTCTATTTTGTTTTATGAAATATACTTTATTTATTTAAAATTTTAAAAAATATAATTAATCTTGCACTTTCAATATTTTAAAAAATTAAAAAATAACATACAAACACAAACTAACAATGATTAAGTACAAGTAACCATAATTTAGAGATATATACAATATATAGACTTTTATAGCATTATAAGATTGAGTCTCAATTTGGGTGACTTTGAATCTAGAAAAATGTGAATTCGAGAATCGAATTAAATTAATTGAATTAACTATAATTGGACCTAGAATCAAATCAAACCTAACCGACTAAAGATATTGGTTAGATTCAGTTATTGCCTTAAGTTCAATGCAGGCTTTGAATTTTTTTTTTTTTTTATGCTAACTGGATGTTTGGGCTCATTGCATACAAATTAGGTAACTCTTGCACTTGGCAAGAATTGAACCCATAACCTCCCACCATGAGTTATTGGTTGGTTGGCACGCTTCGAATATGAATGGGCGAGTAACAAATTGGATATTATGTTAAGGTGAAGATTACGAATTTACGAGTTCGTACATAAACCAATGTCTAAGACCATGATTCTCCCAAAGTCTAAGATGAATGGGCGAGTAACAAATTGGATATTATGTTAAGGTGAAGATTACGAATTTACGAGGTCGTACATAAACCAATGTCTAAAACCATGATTCTCCCAAAGTCTAAGTCTCCATTTGTTTCAACAGAAAATAAAATCTGAGGGAAAAAAAATTTCCAGAAAAAAATTTGCAAGGAAAATAATATTTTTTCAATAATTTTGTGGTTGTTTGGTAACAACCTGAAAATTTGTCAAGAATTTTTTGTCTTCCCATTGTAGGTGTTTGGATGAACTTGAAAATTATTTTACTTTATTTGATTCACAACTATTATTTATTTGTTATTTAAAAACTAACAAATTAATAATACCACCATCACATACTCATCTCATGCCAAACTGAAAAAACATCATTGATAACCGATTGTTCTCACAAAATCAATAAAATAATTAAAAAAAATGCCAATAAAAGTAATTGAAACCTGTGGCAAATCTAATTAACCACTTAATTTCCTAAAATGTCTACATTGAAGGACACTTCACTAAATTTAACTTCTAAAACCCATCTGCAAGGAACTTTAGTAGCCATCGTTTTCTCCCACTACCATTCTTTGCAAGGAAAGATCTAGCAATCTTCTCATTTTTATTAAGAAAATCGAATGTAGCTTCCAACACCAGTTCAACAAATCCCTCAACTTTCATCACCTCATCATAAATAACTGAAATTTTCTTGACTAGCATTGGTTTTAAGTGCAGCACTTATATCAGCAATTCAATCTGCTAGCATTTTCAACTTTTCAGAAAATTCGTCTATAGATCTAGTTCTCTTCCCACGGCGTCTAACTTGAGATGCAGTAGGTCCTGAATTCGGCATAAGAGCTTGAGTGAAATTTGTAGTTGTTGAAATGTCTTCAATGCCTTGTTCATCATTATTGATTAAATTATCAATTTCATCAACAAGACATGCGTCTCCAATGTCATCAGTCTTAGATTTGGCAAAACTGCCAGTTCCTTGGTCATCACCACATACCATAGAAAGTTCATCATAGATCGCAATTGGCTTGTTTAAGTATGGTGCAGCTTTTGGGTGTGCCTAAAATCAAGTTCAGTAATTGTTAAAATAATACAAAAGTGCTTGGTAAATTATAAATTATGAAATTAAATAAATTTACCTCAATGTATTCCTTGGAGACAGAATTAGGACACATGAACATTTTCTTGTTGTCATCCCATCCAAGTCCACTACTATTTTTCTGATTTTTTTTACTTCATTGAATTTAGTCTTTGTCGTCTTTATTTGATTTTCAACTTTATCAAAAGAACATAACACGTTAAACTTCTGTGAAACAGCTTTTGTAGCATGAACATAACTTGGCTTATTAAAACTTTTGTCCATCTTGTGACCTTGTTTCATCTCCTCAACAAGAAGCTCAATAAGATATCAATCCACAGCAGGAGTCGACCTAAATTGTTTAATCTTGGAATCATTGTTGTTATCAACATGATCCTCTTGTGTTGCCATCCAAGCTAATAGTTATAGATTATTATAAAGAAAAGACATGCAAAATATAGTTAGTAAAAAAATTAACAAACAGATATTTAACAATAATATGATAATCTGGTAAACATCACCAAAAAATAAATATTCAGCAGAAGTTTAATAATCTTATATTACAAACGTCACATAACAAATTACCTCTAATTAGCATATCTCATAAATATCTGACAAAAAGATAAAACTCAATGGTTTATATAATCAATATACATAGCATTTGCAATGACAGCTATTTTTTGTGTCCACTCCCTATTCTCAATTCTTTTTGCCATTTGTGTCCTCTGCTTTCTTTTAGTTTGTATCTCATTTTCACTTTCTTATCTAATTCCAGCTAAGATGTCATCATTTGGATCAACATCAAGTATGTAGTTGTGTAATACATAGCATGCTAAGACCACACCAACTTGTCTTTCATATGACCAATACGGTTAGGCATCCAAAACTCAGAAATTTTTGTTTAAAACACCAAAAGGTCTCTCCACTATTGTTCTTAGTGAAGAATGTCGAAGATTAAATAATTTCATTGCATGTTCTGATGCATGATTACTATATTCATTTAAATGGTATCTAACACCACAGTATGGAGGAATAAAACCTTTTTGAATGCCATAACCTGCATCAACTAAGAAATATTTTCCCATGTAACAAATAAAACTCATTAATATCAATGGCCTTAGATTCTAAATAATTAATAATTTTTATAATTTTATGATGCACCTTCAGGAACTTTAAGCCTATTGTCTCTTATTAAAGCATCATCTAAAATAACTGGATCATTTGAGGATCCTTCCCAACCAGCAAGCACAAATGTAAATTCAAAGTCAAAGCTGACTACAGCCATGGAATTTTGAGTAGGTTTATCTTTTCGACCACTAAAATGTCCTTGAATTTTAATGGAAATAGTAGCACGCACATGAGTACCGGCTATTGCACCAATGCAATCCTAATGTCATTCATACAGTTAGATTTTTCTATAATATAATTTTTGTGAAAGGACACATTAATAACTGAATAAATTCATTTACATTTACATTTATCTTAAACCATGGCCAATATCTTCAACTTTGTTGCATTTTTGGAGATATTGCAGGACTTGGACGTTTAATATACTCATCACGTAACTCTAGAATTATTCTCAAAACTTTATTAAAATATCTCGACACAGTTTCACTGGAATGAAAAAATTGACTACCAATGACTCGATTCCTGACATCATGTCCAACAATATGAAGAAACATGGCCACTTGTTGCTCAATTAAAACATGTAATGTTGGCCTTCATAACTTTTTGTTCTTCAGTATCAAACATAATCTGTGAAATGTTAGTTTTGACATGCGTAGTTGATCCAAACAAACCACATCCCTTCCGTTAATTATGCTATCAAGATATCGTTTCCTCTCTTCATCTCTATTAACATGAGGCTCTCTAAACATGTAAAATACTGAATAGACACTAAACAAGGCAGTAGAACAAGCTACATCATAGTAACAACTACATCAATCTTCTTTTTCCTCACAACAATACTGTTTTCTTCTTCCATTTATGATGGAAACTATAGAGAGCACTATATCAAGCGACGAGAATACTAAGTTTTAAGGCCAAAAAAATATCATTATCATAATTAAGGTCCATAATGCTCAATACAACATAGTTCTTAATATACTGCCAAATAAAACTCATTAATATAATGCTTAAACAACACTAATTGCTTGAATGACCTACCTACAAAGATTGCTTCCTATCCATTTCATTATTGTGACTCTTTTAATTACAACATGAGAACATGCCAATGATATCCAATGAAACTATGATTAAGATTTATAAGTGTTAAAAAATAATTAAAGTCATGGAATATATAAATCATCACGAATCTTTGTAATTCACTGATGAACATATCATTGAGACTCAACTCTAAAACGCATGACTTTATCGGTAAAACAAAATTAGTTTCATTGCTTGAAAAATCTATTTTCATGTCAAAGAAATAACAACATGACTAATGACTACGTGAGATAGAGAGAGAAAATGAGTAAGAAAGACATACTCGAGGAATAGAACCAGTTTATACTTTTTCCTTTGTCAATGTGCTGGGATAACAAAAAATTGATAAGATTATGGTAGAATAGAGAGAGGGTAAAAAAAAAAAACTTAAGCAAAAAGTGATTGTTATGTCATTCATATCCACCCTCTCCTTTATGATTGATCTCAAAAGTGCTCTATTTATCCGCAAGTGCACGGTTGACGATTGTAATTTTATTTGGAAAGTCTGGAATCATATTTCCTCAAGCACCAAGCCCAATATAGGCTATTGACACTAAACTCTCACTAAGCTAACTTGGATTGAATAGAAATTATGTGAATTAAATCTAAATAAAACAGATCGAAAATCTTTTAGGTTTTGATGAGAGTTTTGAATTACTAAACTATTGCAATGAAAATAAAATTAATTAACTACTAGGCAATTAAATTAAAGAAAATTGAAACTAGATTTAAGGCAATTAACAGAGATTTGAGTGCAATTGATCCAACTCACCAAATCCTACACAAATTTCAATGGAGGATTTTATATCTCAAATCAAGATTCTCATCGTGGATCCTTAATTCGGGAGATTTCGAGTATAAAACCTTGGGTTCTCTCTCAATTAAAATTAAATTTGAAAACCTTTGTAGAAATAAACCACAAGTTCATCAAACCATGATTATATGACAACGCTTAGAATATGACAATCTACTAACACATAAGTGCAAGTGCGGCAAAGTAGAAAATAAAATCTGGTGAGACCAGAGTCGATCCACAGGGAACGGATAACAAAATATGAAAAATTAGGTACTAAAATTCACCCACGGTAAAAGATTAGATACCCACTAAGTCACGCTAAATACCGTAGTGTTGCAATGACTTCAATTGGAATATAAGCTGACCGGTTTGAATTTCACCTTGAAGAGTACCGATGAGAATAAGACAAGTGCTGCAGAAAATGGTAACCAAAATTAAATAGATGTTTTTGAGAGATTTGATGGTTTTTGTGAAACTAGACTTGAAATAAAATTTAATAAAATAGTCTTGGGTCCAATTGATTCGATCACTTGATTCACTTGAAATTTTAACGGAGATTTTATAACTCAAATCGTTGGCTTTGTTTTGAGCCTTTAATTCGAAAAATTTAGCTTTTAAAACAGAAATTCTATAATAATTAAATCTAGAATAATAAAATTAAAGTTATAAATTCATACCATCGATTTGTGTAATAATTATACTAAAGTAAGATTTGTGCATAGAAATTATCAAACTTAGTCAAAAATTTAGGTTTTCTCAAAGACATAGAATTTAATTACCAAGAATTGAAAAATTTTAAATATAAACAATGAAAACTCAATTACCTTTATTGATATTCCAAGATCCTCAAATGATCTTCACAATTGACTCCAAGAATTAAACTAGCTACTCATAATATTAAAAATACTCGGTGTGAAAAAAAATAACTTCATAAATAAAAGGGTTTATTACAGCAGAATAACAGGAAAAAAACTAAAAAATTAACTAGCTAAACAACTACTAACAAACTAACTGACTAAATGAAAGAGAGAGCTTTCAACTAGCTCTCTAACTCTCTACCTCTCTTTTTCTCTGAAGTTTTTCTCTCCTTCTCTCCTGCCCGAATGTCTCCTTTTATAGGAGGAGAAGAGGTCTTTTTTTTTTTTTTTTTTTTCTCTCTCCTCCTTTCTCTCTTTTCCTTTTGTTTTTTTCCCTTTTTTTTTCTTCTTAGCCGCCCCACCCTTTTTCTTCTTTTCTTTTTCTTTTGTTTTCTTCTTTTATGGTTGCCTCCACCTTTATCCTCTTCACCTGCACACACCAATCACACACACACACACACACACACACACACACACACACACACATATATAATATACACATATAGTATATATACATATAGATATATTATATATATACATATAGATTATACCTACTAACACACACACGCGTGTATATATATAATGTATATATTACATCAAATTAACACTCGAATAAGTGTATGTGTGTACACCAACTTCATTTTGCTAGGTTTGAAGTTTAAATTTGCACAAAACATAAAAATATAAAAGAAAATTAATATTTTATTAAAATAATAACTACTATGTACATAATTAGTAACAATAGCTTATAATTAGGGACTCCAATTTGTTTTTTCTTAGAGTACAATCATTATAGATCTAAATTTTTTAGAGCAATGAATTCCAAAAGAATAGAGAAAAATAACTCGAAAGATAAATCTATGAAGTTTTTATACCTCCGTTGAAATCCATGTAGATTATTGGCAAATCTTCACAAATGCATCCAAATTGAGAAGCTAGCTACTTGAATCCATCATAAAAGCATATAAAAATCTAAAGAAAACATGCATAGATTTAAATCTAAATTTTACTCGAATAATAAAAGTGTTTAGTTACAAGGAAAATAAAGGAAAGTGCAAGAAAATGAAGAAAAATACAAGAAAATAAAGAAAAATTACAAATCGTAACTTTATACTACTCTTATAAAGCTAAATCTTAGCAAAAAATGAAAAAAAACAAATGGGAAAAAAACCCCTAGAATGAGCTGGCCCCGTCGCCCCCTACTAAAACTAACCTAAAAAACCTTAAAAACTCCAAAACTTGGCTTCAGACACAAAAAATGTAATCTGGAAGTATTGTTCACCATCCGGATAATACATTTGATGGCGTCTAAAGTGCATTCAGATGGTACTGTTCACCGTTCGGACGGGTACTATTCACCGTTCGGACATCAGTAACTTTGAAATTTGATTTCGACCATATTAGAGGTTGATTCAGCCAATGTAGATAACGGCAAAGTTATAGAGCTTGAAGTCTGTTTTCCAATGATGTAAATATCAGCTCAATTGGACATCAGAGTAAAAAGTTATGGCCATAATACCGAGACGGTTTGGAATTCCCATCACTGGTTTGTTTGTTTTGAATTTGCTTTGATCATTCTTGCTTCTTTTTGCCTTTATTATCTTCTATAACCTACAAACATACACAAAACATAATCAAACATATAAATAACAAAAATAAGACAATTAACACTAATTTACAACTCAAAATAAAAAAATAAAGAACATGAGGACAAAGAAATCCCATAGATATTATAAACTATAATTCACACTAGTTCAACATGTGCAACATGCCACTGAGTCATTGTTCAAATAAAATGATTTTTTTTTTCCTTTTTTTAAGTATCACCCATTTATCATAGATTTGGAGCCCATACAGTACAAATCACAAAGTTAAATTCATAATATTCTTAACAAAAATTTTAATTTAATAATAAAATTAACACTAGGTTTTTAATGGTCATAAAAACCGCAAAGACAAAAACTGAATAATGAATTGACCAAGACTGCGAACTATGGTTCTTATAATTCATGGCTGGAAGTGAGAGAGAGGTATCTAGCATATATACAGTACATAGTCAACCACACATACAAAGATATTAAAATATGAATGTAGCCAATAAGTTTCCAAAACACAAACAATGAGTAATAGAAAAACCCTTCAATGATCAAAGTTAAAAAAAAATAGCACTGTAAGCACCCCATTTTTGCCCGCTCGGCAATCTCCGGCCCGACTGGATTCAGTTTCCAACATCACAACACATGCAAGCTCAAGACGAGCCTTTCAATCTCCAATCCAGTCAACTGGTCGCTTCTCGGGTCCACAAGGATCCGCTGGAGCCTTAAACACCATTATTCCAGGCAGTTTTTCTGACCGGACGGTCCCGGAAACCAACGCCATGTAGGTAGCTTCCTGAGATCGGGCAATCGCAGGGACCAACACCTCATCAAACTCTAGACGGTTCACTTCTGGCGCCTGCTAGCCCGCCAATATAGAATGTCCGTCATTCGGTAGTTCTCCGGGACCAGGCGTTCTCGGAGACCAACACCACCTTTCCAGGTAGCTTTCTGGGACCAGGCGTTCTCAGGAACCAACACCACCCTACAGGTAGCTCTCTAAGACCAGGCGTTCTTAGAGACCAACACTGCACAAGTAATTTTCCGAGACCGGGCGGTCTCGGGAACCAACACCTAGGTCAACACCGGCACCTGCTAGCCCGACTCGGTGAAAAATGACCAAACCTGCCCTTTTGGGCCTCCAGGCACGTTTTGGGAAAGTTCAAAATCCCTCAAAATGATAAGTCCGTCCTTCCATAATGTTGTCGAACCATCGGGCGTCCCCCGCACGCCATTTGGTCCAAATCCAATCCTATTCCGGCTCACTCAAGTCAAAATGACCATTTTACCCCTGAACGACTCAGCACGGCACGAACCCCGCTGAACGGCGACAAACTCCCTCAAAATCATCCCTGAACAACCCTACACGCCTAACACAATACACCAGACCATTCCTGACCATTTCTAGCCAACTTCGGTCAAAATGACCGTTTTGCCCCTGGAAACCCAAACATGCCCTGAAACAACACCGGTCTTGGGATTTCGAGCGGAGGTTTCACTACACGTCTTTGTTTAACCCAAGGAACACCTTACGACACTAAACTCACACGACTTGATAAAAGTTTCCTGGAGCGTCTCACAGACGCTCTGCTTAAATTGTCTTTTCTCCTGATTCCCTTATTATATCGCACCGTTAACCGACTTGAGAAACATGTAAATCAGGGAATTCTCAAAAGCTCGTCCATAGATCCTTCCATCGATACGGCTCGATCAAGTAGATCACTTCCCAAAGCCTCCATCGTATGGTGCGAAAACTATAACTTTCAGCAACCCCTAGAGCGTCTCGCAAACGCTCCGCCAAGGTTGACTTTTTCTCCGATTCCCTAATCAAAACGCACCGTCAAACGACTTGAGAAATGTGTAAATTTGGGAATTCTAGAAATTGTTTCCAGAGTACTTTCCATCGAAACGGTCTGATCGAATAGATCGCTTCTCGAAGGCCTCACTCACATCAAACGAAAACAACCACTTTCCAACACCCACGGAGCGTATCACAGACGCTCCACAAAAGTGTCCTTTTTGGCATGCTTCCCAAGGCGATATCACTCACCTCCAAACATAATTTAAACTTTTCGAAAACATAAAAGTTCATCAGATGCACTAGGAGAACATCCCGAGTGCGATCGATTCTCCCGGAACCTTTTTGGTTGGCCCAATTATCGAGGCAAAGTTTGGACGAACTTTCTCTATGATGGAGCGTATGCTACATGCGCTCAAATTTTGATCAGATCGATCGACTTTCGATCAACAGTCGAGATTTAACCAGTACACAGGTGCCACGTGTTATTCTAGCAATGGAACAGTACCTGCGCATGTAGCACATGCGCACGGCCAAATTTTGGCCATGCGCATGTAGCACATGCGCATGGTCTGTTCCAGATTGCCTATAAATAGAGGCCTCCCCCCTTGCATATTCTAGGTCCGAAATTGATATGAAACTCTGCTGAAATCACTCCAGAAACTCGAATCTCTACATATATTCCTCCCCTCCAACACTTAGGCTAGATTCCACCTCTCCTAAGCCTATACACTCCATATACAAAGCCTCATACACACTTATACACTCCACTCAAGCCTTTCAAGCCTTCTTGAAGTCATTCAAGCTCCAATCAAGACATCCATTGAAGATTACAAGAGTGTTGAAGGCAAAAGGTAGTATCCCTTTTACATTTGTGCTTTCCACCCACTCTTCTCTTTTCCCTCCTAGCCTACTTAGGTTATTCTCTATTTTAATCCCCATCTCCGACTCCCCTTTCTTACATGCTTGAGCCAATATGGCTCCTAGATCATGCCTAGAGGAAAGCAAGTGAGAGCCACCGTGTAAGGAGACCTCTCACTAGCCTACTTTAAGATGGTATGGCCTAAGAGCCCCTTGTTTGTATGGTAAAAGCCTTGTATGTGAATCATGACCGCTTACATATTATTATTTTGATCATGTCTTGTATGCTTGGCTTCATTTTATGTGTATTGTCATATCCCACAATGTTTGCATTGCTCTTAATTTCATGACATTTTCAAGTTCTACATGTCCTTCAAAAATTGTTCCAAGAGTTGGCCCATTGAAGTTTAGGATGAAACTTTAAGAATCATGTCTTAAAAAATCCCTCTCAACCCCCTAATTCATGCTTTTGCATCATTGCATTTCAACTTGCACAAATGTCGCTTTCAAACCCCCTAATTTTCAAAGGTTTTCATTCTATCAAATTTAGTGATTAGAATGGCCCCATGGAACCTTCTCTTAAGTGGTCTTCCTTTATATTGGTCATAGGAACCCTAAATTGATAGAATGGTTCCCTTTTCTCTTCATGATTGCCTAAGAATGATGTTCAAAATCTTTGATTTCTTTGGTTTCTATTCTCTCAAGTTTAGTGGTTGGAATGGCCCCATGGAACCCTCTCTTGAGTAGTCTCCCTTTTATTGGCTATATGAACCCTCTCTTGATGGAATGGTTCTCTTGAAAAATGGTTTTCAAAATCCTTCTCCAAAGATGATTTCAAAAATGCATTCTCTCCATCTTTGCATCAAAAATGATTTTCCAAAATTTGTCATTATCATGTTAAATTTTAATCCCCCCACTCTTGTCAAGATAAAGGTTATAATGGCCATGAGGAAACCTTCCTTGGAATGGTCTTCAAGCACCATCCATACAAACCATAATCTTGACTAGAGTCAAAATTTTCATGAAAATGATCTTCAAAGAGATGGCATACTAAGGTCCATTATATAACATGTTTTGTTTTTCAAAATTCTTTCCAAAAATGCACCAAACCACACTTCAAAATCATCTTTCCATCCAACCCTAGGTTAACTTGACCCTAGTTACCTAACCTTAGGTTAACTTGACCCTAGTTACCTAACCCTAGGCTAACTTGACCTTAGTTATCAAACCATAGGTTAACTTGACCCTAGTTACCTAACCCTAGGTTAACTTGACCCTAGTTCATTCACCTTAGGTTAACCTAAACCTAAGTCATCCTAACCATAGGTTAACCTAACCCAAATTAGTCAACCTTAGGTCACCTCTAACCCTAGGCTAACCCTACCTAGGTTAGTACACTTCAAGGTTCCAACTCTTGAACTCCTTTTTTTTTTTTGTATGACCATTCAAACTTTCAAATTATCCTCATAACCTATTTTTTCAAAACTTCTCACTCTCATGATTTCAAAAACCTAACTCTATAAACTCTTCTAATGTTCTTACATTCTATCCCCAAGGCATTTCCAAAAATGTTTTCAAAAGGTCACAAACCTAAGGTGTCCCTAGCCCTCTCATGGTTAGGGATTCCAAGGACAAGTGATAAATCAAGATCAACCTCTAAAGTTGTCCATATTAGGATTTCAAACACTTAGCCATTTTCAAAAACCACTTTCAAAAAGAACTAATTCATCAAAACACTCCAAAGTCATGCCTTCAAGGTTTTCAAAACAACGCTTCAAAAACACTTTAAAGTTCTCTCGAGTCATGCCAAAGCATTTTTCTAAAACTCCCTTAAGTTGATCCAAAAACATTTTCAAGAAATACTCCACCATTCAATTTCAAGTCAAAACCTCCAAGACCACAAAGGGTCTTCAACCTCCAAAAATCTCAAAGTGTCTTAAACTCCTCCAAAGACCTCAAAGTGTCTTAAACTCTTTTAAAGACCCAAAGTGTCTTCAAACCTTCCGAAGACCCTAATGCGCCTATCTTCCATCGGGCTCTTGCCTGAACTACGATTGATCTGATTCTCGCCAAATGAGATATGCAGGCAACCTAAAATGGTGCGATCATAACTTTTATTTCAACTCCAATCCCTTTTTCAAAAATTTCAATCAATTCAAAGTTCCTATTCCAAACTTTTTCAAAACCTCCATTATTTTCAAACCTTTCCAAAAACTTACATTATGCATTATGCATCATTCATCCAAAAAGTGATGACTAAATCCCTTTTTTCAAAATTCTAAGGTGGATATTAAGTGGACAATGGTAACCTGTTATCCTAGTGAGTGAACCAAGGGTGATTAGACATGTAGGTACCGAAAGGGCAGGGTAGGGTGATAATCTTAGGATATCTTTCCTACACGTAACCAACCCCCAAACTTTAGATTTTTATTTTCAAAAGACCAAAATGGAGTTATTTTCAAAAAAGGGGCTTAAAAATTTCAAAAAGGTTGCCAAACAACCTATTTTCTTAAAACCCTCTCTTGAAGGAGTTTTTCAAAACCTTTTCCAGGAAACCCTAAGTTTAATCTTCGGATTAACACTTAGTTTTAGGTGTCCTAACTCACCTTAATGAAGTTAGGTGGTGACTCCTATTTTTCTAAAAAGCCCTTAGTCAAATCAATTTTCAAACCTAGTCGCACTTGTCCTTTTAGGAGGACGAGTTCTAATAACAGAGTTCCGTGCTTTACGATCTCCGAGTCGAAAGGACATTGGACACCCAAAAAACCAAGGCGCGACAAGCACTAATCAGCAAACACATATATTAAAATCAAACGTATATCTTTATGAATATCTTGATCTGGGTCATTCCTGTTAGTGATTTTTATTGATCTCTTGCTGCTGGTAGAACAATTGAGCTCTGCTAATGTTTGGGTTTCTTCACTCCTAACACCAGTGCATATATATGTAATATGTATACATTAATGGAGAGATGAAAGAAATGTACATACTAGTCAGACGAGAGATAGAGGTTAAATATATGTTTGCCTTATGAATTTTATTTTATATAGACTACTGAAAAGTTTTGATACCCGTCTAAAATATTTTCATCCTTCCGCTCATGAAAAATAACTTTCAAGATAAAATCTCAAATGTTATTTTTCTAGATTTTCTTATGATTTAAAATATCTTTTTCTAGAATTTAAGAATTTCTAAACAAATAAATAACCAAATGTTCTTAATTTCTCAAAAAATATATTTTTTTCCAATATTGTGCGTTGAAATAAACGGAGCCTAAGCTCTGAATTTTTAAGAATCGATCCAATGGTTCACAACTCGGAGTTTGATTGAAAATGAAAACTGGGACGCACCACCAACTTCGCAAGTGGGTGCACACGTTCAGGTATGGAGGCCCATCCATCCTTTGCTAGAAAATATTCAATACAACGCAAATGTAGGACACTTGCCGAGCTCCAACAACTCCACCACCACCCCGCATGCTCCGGCAACAACCGAAAAAAACTAAAAATCTACCACTGAGGGCCACGACTCACCCACAACCCTACGAAGATGAAGCGCAAGAAATGGTCACAGCTCAAAAAGCAAACTCTACTAACCAAGTACTCGGACTTCCTCAATGCCAGAACCCTAGCTAAGCTTAAGACCCACCAGAAGAAATTCAAGCCCATTGCCAACCACGTGAACTCCGTCCACCACCTCTAAGATCTCGTTAAGTTCCCCTTCAAGTGGTCCTGGCGTGACATCTTCATCAAGGTCCAAAACATGTGCCACTAATAGTTGGGCATCAAGTAGAAGATAAGGTTTTCTGACGACGAGTTCAATTGGAAAGACGATGAGAATCACTGGAGAATTTCTTAAAGTATAAGGAGGTTTTTGGGATGTTGAGCTCGAAGTGAAGGGGAAGAAGTTTGAGGAAGGGAGTGTTGATATCTTTGGTAATTATGTGTTTGGGGATTCGTGGAATGAGGATGATGTATTGGGGTTGGGGTTTGAGATTTATAGCGAGGATTTGGAGGAAGACGGCGATTTGGGTGATGATGTAGGGGCTAGTGATGGTGAATTTTGCGACAAAAGAGAGGAACTTAAGGGTCAA
The DNA here is from genome assembly GCA_033060915.1 of Euryodendron excelsum. Taxonomy (NCBI): domain Eukaryota; kingdom Viridiplantae; phylum Streptophyta; class Magnoliopsida; order Ericales; family Pentaphylacaceae; genus Euryodendron; species Euryodendron excelsum. The sequence goes on along the minus strand of CM065385.1, from coordinate 40,885,713 downwards.
GGATTCATTTATGGGAAAAAGGTTGAAAAAAGGTATTAGTGGGCATTGGGGGAGGGCTAAAAGATTGGGTTTTATGGGTGCACAAGCGTTAGAGTTGAGGGATGTGATGTTGAGGAGAAAAGGGAGGAAGAGGGAGAAAGAGTGGAGTGGAGTGGAGAGGAGGATTTACTAGAGAGAGAAAATAAGAAGAGAAAGAGGGAAGTGCAAAATCAAAATCAGAGGAATAAGAGGAATGAAGGATTGGAGATGAGAGAATTGGAGTTGGAAGAGAAGCATATGATTTGGGCTAGGAGGGATTTTGAAAGAAAGTCAAGGTTAGAGAGGGAACTTGATTAGGAGCGTTAGAGGAGGATGAAGTTGGAGGATAAGTGGGAGAGGAGGAGATGGAGTGGAGGGAGAGGATGGTGGGATTGCAAATTGAGCATGAGAAGCAAATGGTGCAAATGCATGCAGATGCTTGCTAGAATCAAATGAAGATTATTGGGGTCATGGCTCGACTGGTTTGTTAATTTTTTGGGTCAGCGAATGATGGTTTGGGTGGTGTTGGGGGCTCTGCCCCCTCAAGTTTTGCAAAATTTGCAACATCCAAGGTGCTTAGAAGATAACGGGAAGCTGGATGCTAACTCTCCGTCTAAGTTCATATATATAGGCCGTCATTCAAACCCTTCTACTTATTAATTTACATTTTTTCTGCCGAAGTTCAAATGGGATGTTACATAGTGGATTTTAATTGTATTCAATACTTCTGTAATAAGATTGGACTGAATGGTTTCTTATTTTGTTACATAAAAATCCTTTGCATATAATTCTATAGATATTGTCAAATCTTTGACTTAGAATGATTAATCTTATCTCTTCTCAATCATATTTTGCATCCCAATACATTGCTTTGTGGGGAAAAAAAAAAAAAAAAACCTTCTTGAATTACTGAGATGTTAATATCTTTATCCTCTTGAGCCTTGGAGTGCTAGTCTTAAAAAATAATGCTCATTGAGTGTAATAAATCATGATAAGTGCTCTAGGAAGAATATTAATCTTATCTTAATTAAATGACTTATTTAGCTGTCATCCATTGCCATCTAAATGTAGATGGCTCCTTTTATTGCATTCTAGGCACCTGTAGTAGCAGGACTTGCATTATACTTGTTTATTCATGCTTCTGTTATTTAAGTGCCGGTGCCAGTTGTTATTATGGTGCAGAATAATATAGTTGTGAATATAGGCAATAGGAATCACATAGGAAGTTATTCAAAAAATAATGAAGCAAATAACAAAAATGAAACAAGCATAACAGTTGAAAACAGTAGAGTTGCATGTAACTTGTAAATATATATGCATATGCAAATATCAAAAGTCTTTTACAAATGGGAGATGTTTTGAATAAACCAACGTTCAAGGGATAAGGCTAAGGAAAAGGATATTTTTTTTTGGGCAAGACCATTTTCAATGCTTGGTGTTTGGTTTGGACTCAGGTTTTCTTCTTCTAGTTAGGCATTAGCTTCCAAAATCTTTGAGATGCAGGAGTTCTAGGAAGTCGTGAACAGTGTTGGGACAAATAGTATTCAAGTTAAAAAAAATAAATTTTATAGGTAACAGAGGTGAAGTAGGATACTATATATGCATTACTAGTAGGTTTTGATGACTATTGCCTGGAAGCTTTTATGTAAAAACACCCAGGTACTGTAGAATTGGTTAGGCTAATGGTCGAGCTAAAGTTTCAATAGAGTTATGTGTGGTTTTTGGCTTTGCATACAAGTTTCGAGGTTAAATAAATTGTAACTAATTTCCTCATCCTCCTCCTTAATAATTCCATCTACTAGTCCTATTATTTTCTCCAATTTCCATCTGCTTTCTTTTGCATTTTTAAAATTATCATTTTTGATCTACTGGGCAATCCTAAAATTCTATTGCTGTAGCAAACATAAGGATCCTGCAGCACAGTACATGTCAAATTACATATATAGGAAATTAATCTTGATGGTAGTAATGGCTTTAACATGGTTTCATATTGGAATTTATCGTTGCAGAGTGTGTTTCAGAATTTTGTTTGAGCAAATTTTGTTAAAACGTAAAATCTTATTTTTTTGTGTTTGCTTTTTGAATTTGTGTAGGGAAAGGAAAAAGAAAGAACATGGACAGACAATATCCAAAAAATCCATATTTTTTTGGGTGATTAGTAGTAAAATGGATAGTCACAAATCATGTCATTTGCCTTTTCTATTTCTTTCACTTCTCGAATCCAAAATCCAAACATAGCATTAAGAAAATTATTAGAGCAATAGTGCTTAATTCTAGAAGCCAGGGAGCACATTGAAAAATTTGGATAAGTGCATTGTGATCCACCAGATGAAGTTCATGAAAATCCAAAAATGATGGCCGTAACTCTCAAGCCCATTGTGATTGTTCTAAATACATATTTGACTACAATTAGGAGTCTTGACTAGCATAAAATTACTTTTAAATTTTTTTCATTATGAGGTTGTGAGACCTGTGTTAGTAGTAGAATTAATGATCTCCTCAAATTTACTCCTTTCATTTCCTAATGAATCATTGTTATGCTTAAACAAACATTTTATGATTGTAAAATGCAAAGTGTTGGGGACAAAAGTATGCAAATTTCATTTTGCATTGTCAACTAATCACCTTAAGGAGTAAGGTGTCATCACTTCCACAACATAATTGGTAATGTTTCCTTATCCATCTTAATCACTTAAGAGGATTTTATAGCTGCTTCTATATCTTCATATTTGATTATATTAAGCATTTTTCAATGAAAACATGATTAGGAGATCAATTAGTTTTTTACAACATTAGGAAATTGCTCCCCCTTAGTGGTTTTGCAACAAAGCACGTGCTTCTTGGGCTGCAAAAAGGCCCCTCTCTGTCTTTTCTTATGTGAAGGAAAATTAAGTAAAGTGTAAATATATATATGCATGTGTGAGTGTGTGTATAATAGAACCATCACACATATTAGATTTGAGATCAGGGAGCATACCATTATTGTTTTACAGTGGAAAGAATGGAGACCTTGAGGTAAACATAAACTTTGTTTTATATTGTATCTTCATCAATGTGTTAAGATATTATCATTTCAAATTTCGATATCAATTGTAAAGAAATCATTTTAAATTTCTATAACAATTGTAGAGAAATAATTTTAAACCTCTATTTGATGTTTTTAATATTGCTGATTAGTTTACTTGGTGGGGTGTACAAATTATTGGCCAAAGTGTTGGTGAACCACTTGAAAGAGGTGGTGGAATGACTCGCCTCCAAATGCGGTTTCCTACAAATGGAGTTAGCACCCCGCAAGAATACGGGGGTCCCAATGAAGTATAAACCGGAAGATCCGGTATTGTTCTCTCCTAAGGGACCTAACCAAATACAGACTCTAGCACTCACCTCACACTAACCTTAACTAGGGTTGAATTGTAATAAAAAGAGGAATTGGATCTAAAATAAAAAGGAAATTAAAAAGACCAGAAATCTTTTGGGTTTTGATGGTTGTTTTAAATTCCTAAACTATTGCAATGAAAATAAAGACAATTAACACGAGACAATTAAATTAAAGCAAAATAAAAATAGAATTAAAGCAATGAAAAAGGGAATTGAGCTTAAATGATCCAACCACTCAATTTCATTCAAGGTTTCCAATGGGGTTTATAACTCAAATCAAACACAACATTTAAGTGTGTTCGATTTGGAGGATTTAGCTTTGAAAACCAATTATTCTCAAGCAATTGAAATTAGATACATGTTCAATGAGGAATCAAAGGTTAATACAATCGATTCAACTTAGTTAATACCAAATTTATGGTTTGTGCGTTGATTAGTCAAACATAGTCAATAACCTATATTTTCTAAGGCATCTTCAATCAATTTGTGAGAATGAATTTCTAGCAATTGCAGAGTATTTGTTTAGTCAAGGGTCCTAAATTAATACCATCGATTTGGGTGATGAAAATCCCTAAACTTAGTCAATAATTCAAGTTTTCTAAAATTCCACATCTAATTACTATAAATTTGAATTCTAGGAAAATATGGCAATTAATTCTTAAGATACCTCCATTGAATTCCTTGGATTATTTGGGTGATTTTCACATTTGAACCCAATCTAAAAACTAGCCAATTAAACTCATAATAAAACCATGGAAAATAGAAATAAAGCATGTAGAGATTTAAACTAAAATTTATTTGAAGATTAAGAGTATTTGGATACAAAAAAATACAAGAAAATGCAAGAAAGTGAAAGAAAATTCAATACAATGAAAGAAAATTGTAAGTTCTACTTCTATATTACCATTACAAAACTAAATCTAAGCTAAAAATGAAGAAAAATGAAAAAACTAACCTTGGAGGAGCTCTCCCGCCGCCCCCTTGCTAAAAACTAACCCTCTTTTACACAAAAACTCTACAAAAAATTTTAAAAACGCAGCTTCGGACGCAAAAAATGCATTCTGGATGAATAGTAACTGTCCGAATACTGTCCGGACGGTGCGTCTAACGGCCGCTTGAAGTGTGTCCGGACGGTGAACAGTAATCGTCCGGTGGCACTATTCACTGTCCGGACGGTGCTATTCACCGTTCGAACGGGTGAACAGTAATCGTCTGAACGGTGAACAGTAACCGTTCGAACGCATAGTTCGGACGGATACTATTCATCCATGTTCGACCCAGTAACTTTGAAGCTTGATTTGACTACCCTAAATATTGATTCAGCAGATGCACATTGGAGACAAAATTGTAGAGCCTAAAGTCTTCTTTCCAATGGCACAAAAATCAGTTCAATCGAACATTGGAGTAAAAAGATATGGCCAGAATACCGAGACAGGTCTAAATTTTCATGAACAAATTATTTGCCTTGAACCTGCTTTGATTATTCCTACTTTCTTTTTGTCTTTATTAGCTTATATAACTTACAAAACACATACAAAATGTACTCAACAAATATCTAACTAAAATAAGATAATTAATTACAATATAAGTCTAACAAAGTACAAATTAAGGGCTTATGATTACACTTTCCGGGTGTAATCATGGAAAAGATAGTTTTAAAGTTTCAAAATGCTTTAGTAAGGGGTAGACAAATTTTGGATGCTATTTTGGTGGCTAATAAGAGTATTGATTCGAGATTCAAGGATGGTAGACCGAGGCTTTCATGCAAACTAGACATTGAGAAGGCTTATGATCATATAAACTGGGTTTTTCTGACAAAGATTTTGGACAAAATGGGTTTTGCATCTCTTCTGTGAAATTTTCGGTCTTGATTTATAGTTCTCCTGTAGGTTTCTTCCAATCCCATGGAGATCTATGCCAAGGGGACCCTCTCTCTCCCCTACTTTTTATTTTAGGGATGAAAGTCCTCAGCAGTATGATTCAGAAAGTAGTTTCTGGGAATTTTTTAGAGGGTTTTGAGGTGGGCAGAATACATGATCATACTATTTCAGTTTCTTACCTTCTTTTTGTGGATGATACCTTGTTGTTCTATGGGGCAAATAAGCAGTAGCTAGGTTACTTGAGATGTGTTCTGCTTTGTTTCGAATCTATTACTGGTTTGAAAGTGAATCTTGTAAAGTCTTCTTTGATTCCTATAGGTGTGGTGCCAAACATTAAAGATTTAGTATCCATTCTAGGTTGTAAGGTGGACTACCCTTAACGTGTTTAGGTTTGCCTCTTTAGATCGTCCTTCAAAGCCAAGGCTATTTGGGATGGAGTTAATGAGAGATTCCAATCGAGGTTGGCAGGTTAGAAAAAACAATATTTCTCAAAAGGTGGGAGACTTACTTTGATCAAAAGTACTCTTTTCAATCTACCTACTTATTTCATGTCTCTCTTTACCATTCCAATCTCAGTGGCTAAGAGATTTGAAAACCTGCAACGGGATTTTTTATGGGGTCGTATTGGTGAAGAGTTCAAATATCACTTAGTTGATTAGAATACGATGTGTTCTCCCCTTAGAGCAGGTGGGTTAGGGATTCGCAAGTTTGCATTGATCAATCAAGCTCTTTTGGGAAAATGGTTATGGCGGTGTGCGTGTGAAAAAGACAAATAGTAGAGGTGTGTTATTTTGTCTAAGTATGGTGGGAATTGGGGAGATTGGACCATGTTACAAGTCTCGTTTTCACATGGGAAAGGTCTTTAGAAGGGTATTAGGAGCATGGAGAGCTGGCATAATTTCTAGGATCAAACTAGTTTTAAGGTGGGCAATGGGAATAAAGCTCGTTTGTAGAGTAATCAATGGTGCAAAGAAAGAGCTTAGGTTTCTATTTTTCTAACATTGCTAGGATTGCCACCAACAGAAGTGCAACGGTAGGGGATTACCTTGTTCGCAATGGTGATCATATTTTTTAGGACATTGCTTTTAGAATAAAGTTAAATGATTGAGAAACGGAAGAACTGGTTGAACTTCTGGGTATCATTTACATCTTTTCTCCTAAAGGAGAAGGTGATGACTCCTTGCGATGGATGGGTAATGGTACAAACAATTTTAAGGTAAAATCTTTCTTTTTAGTCTTGCAAGGCAATCAATCTAGCTCTTTCCCTTGGAAAGGAATTTGGGTCTCAAAGGTTCTTTTCAAGGTGTCTTTCTTTGCTTGGACGACATCTCATGGTAAAATACTCACCATTGATAACCTCATTAGAAGGCATCAAATTCATGTCAATTGGTGTTGTATGTGTAAGGCTAATAGGGAATCAGTTAATCACCTCCTTATTCATTGTCGCGTGGCTTCTGAGATCTAGTGTCTAATTTTGGGATGGTTTGGCATTCAGTGGGTTTCCCTAAGCATGTGGCTAATTTACTATGCTCGTGGAGAGGTGCGAGAGTTGGAAGGCGAAAAAAAAAGGCTTAGCACTTGGCGCCTTTAGCTTTGATGTGGTGTATTTGGTGCAAACGGAACAATAGAACATTTGAAAAAATTGAAACTTCTTTTATGCAGATTGGAAGTATATTTATGACCTTACTATATAGCTGGTTTAAGGGAGATGTAGATCCTTCCCTAAACCAATTTATAGACTTTATGGAATTTTGTGAGTAGTCTTTTTGTATAGACGGCGTTGGCCTTTTTGGATCTTGTTGTAAGGGTGACACTCCTTTTGTGCCGACTTCGTCTTATAATACTTTTACTTATCAAAAAAAAAAGAGGGAGGGAAAGAGAGGGAGGGAAAGAGAGGGAGTGACAAACAATCGAAAGGATGCATGTCCAACTGGTGCTAGTATACTATATAGGGAGAGCCATTTTCAGATAATTAGATTTGTTTGAGTTGAGCTAGCCCGGGTTATATGTCACATCCCGTAACCTGGCCTAAGCGAATTTAGGGTACATGACTGGCTAGTAGTAAGGCTACCCAAGGCTGTATTATATAAACGGGTTGAACACGTGTGCATAACCATTTAAAATGATACATAAATGCGGAAATAAGATTTTTATAGCTTAAAACATAACTTGTGTCATACATGGCAGAGCTGTCTTTAATCCAAAATATATACGTATATATGGGCCTATTCGAGGCTGCTACAGTTATATCATTTATAATATTACAAAACATTAGGGTCTAACCCAAATACACATAACATAACATAGGCCCATGGGTCGTAACTCAAAATCCATATATAGCCTCCTCTCAGGGTCTCCCGAATTGGCTACCTAAAAACATTTGAGAAAAATGTAAGCTAATGCTTAATGAATAACAATGATGCATGAGCATAAAATACCATGAATTAGCCTTTATATCTAGTGTACTGACATGGATAAACATTTATGTATATGGAGTATGAACTTGAAAACGTTAAAGTATAGGTTTGAAATTATAGATAGCATGAGCATCATATTAAAATATTCTATCATTTCAAAACATGATATCGTAAAAGAGAGATGCAATATATCTTTATTCGTAATAAAACATAACATAACTTGTTATAAGCATTTGAACATATCTTGGTTCTTGTTCTAAAAATATAAGTATGATACAACCCGACATATGTGTTAGCCCGAAATAGCAAACCAAGAGGAGGGTGAATTGGGTTTTTAGAACTTTAATCAATAATCACATATTAACAATTTAAACCAATGGCACAATATAAGATATATATACAGGCAGTTTATATTGTGCAGTGAATGAAAAACAGAGCAGAAAATAAAGAGATGGAGACTCACAGATTTTACAAAGGTTCGACTAATCTTGCCTACGTCCTCTCTTCCTCGATTCTCTTGAAGGTATTCCACTATGTAAAGCCCCTTACAGAGCTGCTGGTTTTTGCTCCAAGTGCCAAGCTCACTTTTACACAAGAGTTTACACCAAACTCTCAACTCCAAGGGATGTTTTCCAAGATCACTCAATCTTACAAGTATATTACCCAAGCTACACTCAAGCTCAAAAGGTTTACAAATGAAATAAATGAAACCTATACAATAGGTAGCTCTCTCAAAGAGTAGATATAGCAGATTTCAGCTCAATACTTCCTCTTGAACTGTAGCAGTTGTAGAGCAATGAGGAATATTTAGGGCTTTTGAATTTTGGCACTTTTAAATCATTCTCCCATGCCCATATATAAGTTTGAACCCATATATATAGCCATAGAAACTAGCCGTTAGAACCGTTAGAAGTGCACTGACAGTGTGGGCGGCTAAGATAGATTCAAAAATCTGACCGTTGGAGTGAATTTTGAATTCTCGTCACCTACAGAGATTGTCAACAATCTTCTTCTGGTGTTGCGAATCTGGCTCCCCATTTCTTTCACTGTGACTGTTTACCGAGATTGTCAGTAATCATTTTCTAGTGTCACCAATCTTGGCTTACCACTCATTTGGTGTTGCTTTTCAACAAGATTGTAAGTAAACTTTACTTCGTGCTCCCACTCTATTTCTCTGCTTTTTTTATCGTTTGTTATTCCACAAGGTTGTCCGCAATCTTTAACTTGTGCTATCAATCTGTCTCTCTGTTTCTTTTACCATTTTGCTTTTTATCAAGATTGTCAGCTATCCCCTTTGTCAATCAGTTTTCGATGGTGTGAATATGTTTGGGCTCTACTGATCTTCTTGATAGCTTTCAAACTTCTTAAACATTTTTATCATTTTACAGGCCTTAGTTCATCAACCCATTAGAAGTTAACACTCTTGCTCGCGTTGGCTTTAAAAGATTATCAGGTGTTACCAATCCTCTGTATTATCATTAATCTTGCCATACTCCTCGTTTGAGCTTCCTTCATAATGCTTACAGGGATGGCATGTTCGAGCTGCATACTTCTTTAGTGGAATAAATATAAACATGAGGATCGAAGGTCTTTATTGTGAATGAGTTGGCCATAGATGTTGTCAACCATATCCATATCTAAAACTCATTTCTTCTTCTGTAGGTGTCATCAATCTGATTGAGGTTTTGGCACTAATAGCTTTGACTTGATATTTCATAATCTTCTCATGTGCCCTTTACAGTGTCGACACTTTTATGAGTCCTTCCGTAAATCAGTCTTTGATGATGTCAACAAGTTCAGCACGATGTCGACCATCCTCTGGGACTATTAACTTTGATAGCTCATTGACTTCATATTTCCGATCATCACTTGAAAATGTTGTGACAATCTAATCAACAGATCGCAATTATACATTTCTTCAACATTGTCGACCATCATTTCAAGATGTTAGCAATTTGATTGAATTTCCAAATCTGACTTCTGAAAGTGTCAACTATTTTGGAGTGTGTTGACCATGGCTTTGGGCATAAGCAAAGAATAACTTCACTTAGAGCAAGGTGTCGACCATTTGTGTAGGGTGTCGGCAATAACTTTCAGCATATTCAATCTTCTACATCAAGATGTCAGCCATTGTGGATAGAGCCTAGCTTTTCTTTCTTTAGAGCTCAGGAACTTATCAACCATATATGTATGGTGTTAACAATTAGTAGTGGACTTTTTGAACATTGAGGATCGAGGATTTTTAGCAACCAAATGTTGTCCATATGGATAGAGTGATTTTCAAGGCTTTTCATACTTTTACATTTTGTAGGCAGGTGTCAACAATCAAATAGAGTGTTGATAATTTATTCCAGATCTTCAAGAGAGTTCTTGCACTAAGGCTCAGGGTGTCAACCATCTATACAAGTGTCAGCACTTCTGTCTACACTTCAATCTTTCAAGAATTGATTCCAAGTCATCTTGAAACACTTCAAATGATCTTCCATGAATGCTACGTCAATGAATAAGTTCTTGAATCTTCATAAGCCCTTCAGGTTCTTTGAAACGGAATTAATGTTTCTTCATCAATCTCCAAGCTCTTTTATCAATCTTCATGCTTCCACAAAGTTAACAAATCATCATGATAGAATTCCACAGCTTGCATCATTCTTTTCAATGCTTGTTGACAACTTACATCATTCTCTTTAATGCTTGTTGAACTTTTTGAGCATCTTCTATATCTTCAGACCTCTTCTATATCGATAGTTTATTTCAGGTCCCTTATCGTAGAAGTATCGGGCAAGTTTAAAATCTTGCCACGAAAAGACCTCGAATTAGCACCATACATTAGAAATCTTACATCTCTTTATAATATAAGTAAAATTTGTATGCATTTAAAAGTATGATATTTATAATTGAGCACAAACATTAATGCATTGAAATCATATGGAAAACATTACATGAAATGTAACTGGACTTAAAATATTTGGAAAGTAATAGGGTTTTACTTATGGCATATCGTTACTCACCTCTATTCTTGAGGATTGGTGCTAAACAAGGGTGTTCCTACACATAAAATACATAGAAGCATCAAACACAAGACCCCAATACAAAGCAAGAATCATAAAAGTTGAGGTTTAAAACATTGATCCCTCAGTACCAGTTTATTCAATGCATCTCATTCTCATAAAAAAAAGTGAGACTACATTCTAGGTCAATTTCATTTCAAAATAGGCTTAAAGACCTTTAATTTGATAAGTCATAGGTCAAAAATACATTTTGGATGAAGAAGTTATATTCTATGAAAAATAAACTAAAATTTTGAAAAATAATGTTATTGGTAGAAATTTTGAGTCAACTTTAAACTTTAATATCTCATAATCTATAAAGAATTAGAGTACAAACTTTATATGGTATAAAGGTCTATGAATCTAATTTTCAACACTTCAAACGGTGCATTAATTTGAGTTTTCTAGAATAAGTTATGCTCATTTTACAAAACAATGTCAGAGCTACTAGGCACCAAGCCGTCCCAACGGGTCTAGAGACCGTATCAACGGTAGGCCAATTTCTCGTAAACTGTCCCAACGGTAAGTTCTGTAGTGCATTGTCTTTGTTTAGCCTTCTCTGACCATTCCAATGGTCTAATGACCATCCTAGCGGTCAGAGCATTGCACAGAGCAAGGAGGGATTCTCTAAGTTTTAGGTTTCCAAATCCAAGCCACCCCAAGCCCTACCAAACTTTACCAATGCTTCTAGGGTTCAAAGATTAATCCAAGAAGGCTACAATAACCCAAAATGAAGCTAAACTAACAAGTAAATCAAAGGGATCTAGGATTTAAATCTCCAAATCCAACATGCACAAATTTAGGAGTTTTCAAGCACAACCCCCAATTCATCTATGGAAGCTTACAAATTCTTAAAATCCAACTAATTAGAACTTAAAGGAGTCATTAAACACAACTACAACACACATACACACAAGCATACACAAGATTTGGAATTCATACCTTTTTCTTTCAAGCTTTCTAAACTCCAGCAATGGTGGTATCTTGTGGGGGTTGACTTCCCAAACTTCAATCTCCTCTTAACTTTCTTCCTATTGATTCTCTTCTTTCCCTTCTCTTCTTCTTCTTCTTCTCCTCTTTCTCTTCTACGGCAGGTGTGTGTGCATATTATGGATGTGTAGGTTAATAAGAGATGCACATGAGAATTAATATTATGTGTCTCACACTAGAAGCATATGTTACAATATATATTATCATCGGTCATGTTGACCTAAAGGCACATTAGAATAACATAAAATTTAGGAGATTCTCATTAATTTAAATAATAAAGATTCGGGATATTACACTATAGACCCTATGGAAGGTTCATAATTCCACTAAGATCCATATGTATGATGGACATTTTGTGTAAATATGGCAAACATTGGACTCCTTATGTAGGGACTGGCTAGATGAAGCTGCATGACCTTTGAGAATTGGGATACCCTTAATGAGAGACCCTTCTATGGTGCTCTTTCACATCATAAATACCCAGAAATACCTTTGTTATGTTCTGTAACTAGATTTGCCTTTTGATTTTGGGTTCAGGTTTAATGGAAACTTGAGCTCAAGGTTTGTAGCTTATTGATTTTGGGTTCATCTGTGTAAGAGATTCTGTGAAAAATGACAAAATCTTTTTATGCGTCATTATCGAAAAGATCTTCTGTTATTTATTTTTTGCTAGTAATGGACCTGTTTGTGTTATTCTGTAACTAGCATATTTCCTACATTATCAGGTTTGGATCAAGCATAGGGTTGGCAGTTGGATGTAAGTCATTTGCCTAAGGGGGAAAGTGGAGAAGCGAATGGTTTTCAGCAGCATGTCACATGAATTCTGTCATTCTTGGTGGAATGCAGGCAGGGTAATCTTTTTAGACTTTTATTTTCTCAAGAATTTGTCTTGCATCAAATTCTACTGCTTTGAGAAGAATAGTACTTCCGAAATGTAAGAAAGTAGGAAAATATCTACTGGGAATCTGTAACACTAAAAATTCATTATCATTCCCGAGGGTTGCTACTCGATCATATCTAATCGTTTTCATTGCACTGTTTGCTAAAGTCGGTATGCTGTATATCTCTTCCTTGCATCATAACCTGAGTTTCTCTATTTTTTGATCTGACGCTGTAAGCTGTTTCTATCCCCAGAATGGTAGAAGTCAACTATAGTTTTCTAGCAAGAAGATGGACATTAGACCGGTTGGTTGGCACCTGTTTGTGAAACCAGGGGCAGTTATCAGTGGATCAGAATTTCAGGGGCTAAAAATTTCTGTTTTTTTTCCTAATTCGTGTCAATTGTCCCCAATAACTGGTTTTTTTATTTTTATTTTTATTTTTATTTTTTATCCCATGTGTTTTTTTAGAATCATGCAAGGTGAAGATTCACAAAGGTTGATGGAAGGTGAAATTCAGTACTCCTTGGACTGACTGCTGCCGCATGAAAGAATATGGAACCCATCTTTTACAATTCAGGGGAACTTTATCTATGGTTGACTGTCAGATTATAGATATCCATGGCCAACTAGTTCAGTGAGAGCGAGGTAGATTCTCTACTTATTTCCTCAGCTCACTTACACACAAGATTCTCAAGATGTCAGAAAGTCAGACCTATTTTTCCTCTTCTTCTTTGTTGGAGAGTGAAAATTGGACCTTAACTTATTGAATGTCGAAAAGAGAAGTAAACAAATGAGAAAAACACTATGTTTGCCTGTGTTAACATGAAATGCATCTTTTTCCTAAAAGAAAATAACATGGTGGTTCTTAATTTTTCCTCGCAGCTTGATCAATCCATCTTTCTTCTATATTCAGATATTCATTTTCTGTTTTTGGTTGGTAAAGCCGTAAAGGTCAGTTTGGAAGGAGTAGAGCCCAATAGAAGCAATACATCGGAGTGCACAACTAATTTTTTTAATAGGTAGGTGAAGCTTTTATCTTGTTTTGAGATGCTTGCATCAATGCATCTTTGCAGGTATCAACACCATGGGATATATATATCTCCCAACCACCAGTCTTACCGTCTCAATTGCAGCTTTCATCGAACAAGAACATTGATAAGAGACTCCAAAAAACAATTAATTCCTATCAGTCCTGCTTTTTTTGTGTGTGGATGTGTGTTTTCAGTTACATTATCTGTCTTGCAAATCACAAAGTGATTTTCAATTTATGTACATGTTACGATATAGAATGTTTCTTTGACATTTGGACCATCTAACTTTGCCATACATTCTCGACTCTGAATGTTTTTTTCTCTGTTTTTTTTCCCCTTAAAAGATAACAGAGGCTTTATGGAATTCTTTGGGAGGAAGCTCTGCAAAAATTTTTACCAAAAGGGAAAGAAAAGATTAGAGAGATGTACACTCAGTAAAGTTCGTTGCAAGAGGTTCATTATTTTTTTCTCCTTCCAATTATTGGGTCACGACCAACTCAGTTACTGTCTATATATTATCTCACAGGCTTATGTGTAAATCACATTTTGTGGTTTAAATTGTAGGCCTCGTGGGACTGCTGATCAACATGTTAATCACTTCCAGACAAGAATGAGTGGGAGAGTAAATTTTAGGCCCTTGTTTCAAGGGGTAACCAGCATATAGACCATCGGGTGTCACCTCTGTGTGTGTGTGTGGAGCAATTTGATATGAGACAGAAGCTCATGAAGAAGGGGTCACCAAACTTTTGTGTTAAAAGAGGGACATGGGAATTTAGATTTGATCTAAACATGGACTATGATTTGCTGGAGAGAATGATGCTGATGCCTCACGGTATTTGTTTGCCACCCCAGGGTTTTTTTTAACATAATTTTCTAACCCGCTTCTCACACTAGCCATGTTTTGCCTCCTCTCACTTCTCACAGGGCGAAGTGTCTCCTCCCTCTCGCTTTCAACTCTTTTTTACGAATTAAAATTTATCAAAGAGGAAAGAAAATAAAAATAAATAAAAAAATTTAAATTCTTACTTTTTTTTTTATATTCTTTTAACTTTTATTGTTATTAACAATCAAATATATGATATAATTTTATATATTTTTTTTCTTATGTGCGCTCGTTGGTCTTATCACGAAGCTGTGCAAGATGTGACTGTTATCTTCCTATTATGGACTCCGGGAAGACCTACCAATTCAACATGGGTTGGTCTCTGCTTGTTTAGTTCTTTGCTTATTATGTATCTGATTACCAATGAAGAAAAGCGGAGGAACTTCAATCTTAATACTGTTTAAGGGTTTTATGCGTTTCCACTTTGCTTTCAGAGCTGAAACGTCTCTCTATGATCATAAAAGTCCAGTTTCTCAAAAGGGTAGTTGATGTCGATCTATTTGTTCAATTTTGTCTAGACCCCCTGCCAAAGGAGACTGGTGGTCAGGTATTGGACTGACGGATCGCGATATGATGATAAATGGCGAGAGAGAGAGAGAGAGAGAGGTCAAGGATCGATAGAGACATATTGTTAACGGTAAAACAACTGAAGGTAAACAACCATACACTTAAAAAATACAAAAAATGCTATGCACATAAAAAAATTATTGTAAAATGATGTGTTTAAATAAAAACTTTTTATTTCAAAACAAAACACTTGTCACGAAACTTTTTAATTACAAAATTATTATTGTCATTGTTACATTATTTTGATATGAGTTTTTATACAAATTTTGATCAAAGAATAATATTTTTTCAAAAAATTTATACATAATTGATCACCACAATGATGTGGTCGAATAAAAGTTGTCATGATCGATGTTTAGTTCTAATAATTCTTAATTATAAAATGTGACTGTCACATCATTTTAATATAAATTTTGTAGGTAAATAAATAGCCTTTTCCCTTAAAAAAAACAGCAAGAATTGGTACTTTACAAAGTTCTCTCAGTTTCTTATTGTTAGTAGTTGTGAGGGTGTGACCACTGACCGACCCATCTAAACAGTCAAACCTGCCAGTCTAAGTCAACTATCCTGTTTTCCCTCCAAAAGACTTGAAGGTGTATTTACTATTTAGGCAACCTTCGTACCGTCTACTATCTCTCCCCCCAAATTGTGCTCTCTCTCTCTCTCTCGCGGCGTTGGTTTTGGGAGAGCATAACAATGAGGAAGCCCTGCTGTGATAAACAGGACACGAACAAAGGAGCTTGGACAAAGCAAGAAGACAAGAAGCTTATAGATTACATTCGAACTCACGGCGAGGGCTGTTGGCGTACCCTCCCAAAGGCTGCTGGTCTGTCTTTCTTTTTCTCTCAAAACCTCACTCATGTTTCTTCTTCTTCTTCTTCTTCTTCTTCTTCTTCTTCTTCTTCTCAATCATATGTTTCTTACCGACCGTACTGTTTCATGTGGATTAGGGTTGCATCGTTGTGGTAAAAGTTGCAGGCTAAGATGGATAAACTATCTAAGGCCAGACATCAAACGTGGCAACTTTGCTCAAGACGAAGAGGACCTCATCATCAAGCTCCACGCCCTCCTTGGCAACCGGTACTCTCTCTCTCTCTCTCTCTCTCTCTGCGCATAACTATTTTTGGGTATTCACCGATAGTGGCCGTTACCTTTACTGGTAGAAAACTTAATTTTTCTTGTTACACGTTTTTGCTCGGCACAATACGTACCGACACCTTGGTATTGATAACTATAACCTAAGATTTTCACCGGTAGAAAACTTATTCTTTTTGGTACCAATTTTTTGGTTGGTACAGTATTAATAACTATTACTTAGACTATAACCTAAGATTTTTACATATAGGTTTTGTATAGAGAACAAAAATATGATGAAGTTGATTTGTGTGTGCAATTGTTATTTACACCACAAAGACAAGCATTTGCAGCATTAACTTTTCTTCTATAATGAATCTTTAATGGACCGTTAGGTGGTCGCTGATAGCCGGAAGGTTACCAGGACGAACGGACAACGAAGTGAAAAACCACTGGAATTCTCACATAAAGAGAAAGCTGATAAGTATGGGCATCGATCCAAATAACCACCGGTTGAGCCAAACGCTTCCTCGCCCACAAAACCAATGCATGTCGGCTCTTCTTACGTCGTCTGTCTCCATGAACGATGCTTCTAAGCCGTCAAAGACTTTTGCTGATAATGACGGGGTATCCGATGCTGCAAGTTGCCTTGAAGATGATACATCTGGTTCAGAAGACTTGAATCTTGATCTTACCATTGCCATTCCTTCTCATTTACCTTTGTTTGAGGAAAAGAAGCGACAAGAGGAGGAGTTGCAAGTGACCGAAGAAATTGAAATTGGCGGATTTCCTACCCTTCTTCTCTTTAGATGATTTGATGATAGTTAATGGATTATATGTTCTCTCTTTGCTTTTGTTGGTTGGACGATTACATAGCAATAGCATAACCAAGTTTTCATGTATTTTAGTTAGAATGACACTGCTAAAGATTTATACTGACTTGAGGGATTGGGTCTTTTTATGTGATTGACTGGATTTAGCTGTTGAATGTGAGACCATCTCCGAAGAATAGCATAAAAATGAGAGTGATTTGCACTTCATAGATGAAGGATAACAAACCAGGAACCAGATTATTGCTCCCTATTTTTTATTTTATTTATTTTATTTTATTTTTTGCGTGAGAGCTTAACTTCTCTATGATTCTGCAGTATAATTTAACAAGTAACCATTTAACAGGTTAAGTGATGAAGCAAAGTTATTATGATGATTCAGTTGCCAATTGATCAAGATCAGCCCTTTTGTTTACATTCTGTTTGGTTGCTTAATTGAATTAAGAGAAAGAAAGAACAAAACATTGCATAATTAGTTTATGAAGTGGAGAATTAAGAGAGCAAATTAACATACAAACTAATCCTTCTGAAGAACCTCTACATTTTGCTAACATGGTCCATTTCCAAGGTTCCACCTGAAGCTTTTTTTTTTTTTTTTTTTATCTTTATAAAACCCAAATAATGTCTTTCCTGAGGTGAAAAATTTTGTGGGATTTTGGTTTTGTGTAACCATTTGTATTCTTAATTTCATCTTCTCATTCTGTAATAAGAGAGGAGCTGAAGGAGCTTTTTAAATTTACCTTTCCCATTTTCTTCTCTTTCCCCATCCTTGAGAAGTTCTTAGATAATGAAACAGTAAGGATTCATCATTTCAGGAAGGGAAGATAAAGCTACACAAGACAACAGCTGAAAGCCTTCAAGCACGTTGCAATAGAACCTTATCTCCTTGCGTATACATGTACATATATATATATATATATATATAAGGGCGAGGAACCCACCCCACACATCCTGTATATGGATTGGGTAAACCCATCTGCAGGACACACGTATCGGATGAAATACGATGGAAATGTTCTCCATTGCTATATAAAATAGGCCAGAATTGCAATAGAAACTCTCTCTCTCTCTCTCTCTCTCTCTGTCTCTCTGTGTTGGTCAATATAGTAGCATGGAGGTAACTTCCACTCAGGAAGCAACCCGTGAACCTGAGAGCACAATATCCAATTGACCAAAATCATTGCTAACCAGTTGAAAAAGACTAAATTCTATATATAAGCCAGTTTCTTCTTCCTTTGGCATAAACCCTTATCTATCTCATTTTCCAACAACTTAAATACCTCTAAAATGATGGCCTTGACTAAGTCCCACGGCAATAAAATGGACCAGTTTAAAGTCTCAAGACGTAGACCCCAATTCTACCAGTATGTTGGTTGATCTTAACTACCATTCAACACAAGTATAATGAGTAGATTTTCCTACAACTTTTGGCAGTTACATATTTCCTTGTATGGAAAATACTTTTCTTTCAAAAAAATTTGTGCAAATATCATTAAAATGATTTGCCGATGACATTTTTGCATTGAATTTTACAGATTTTAATCAATATGAGTTGAAGGAAGAGAGCCAGCACCCACTATGTATTGGAGGAACTGGCCGCCTTGTTTTACCCTAAAATGCCTAACCGGTGACCTATCTTCAACAATTTTGAGACATGTAATGAAAATATTGCAAACTTAATTTCGACCTATGCGAAATTAAGACCACCCAACCTTCCAAAAAAGCATATGCTCGGCATTGCGAACTCCTAAGCCCAGTGTGAAATTATAGTCATGATAACAATCTGTAGATGGATCAGCAAATTCTATTTGCTTCTAAGTTATTTGCATGTTGAACTAAACAAAACCAGGTTGCAACCCTTGAGAAAGTCCCAAGTGAATTGCCGTATGGTTCCCATAAAACAACATCGACATATCCAAAATCACATGTAGAAGCATTAGATAAAAACCTGATTTCACATTTAACAGAAGATCCTAAACTATGTTGACTTTATAAACAATGATTAAATTATTGCACAAATTTGAAGGGTGATTCTTCTAAGGAAATTGAATTAATTAGAGGCAAAACTAGAGATGTATACAATGTGACAAGCACCAAAGGTCTTGCCCCAAAGGCCAACTTCAAATAATTTCGAATCTGAACTCCGAATGACAGCCATGGCAGCACTTCCATCCTTTTCATCATGAAGAACAAATTAACCATTTTGTTCCATAGGCCAAAACATACAATATTAGAATTTTCTATATTGAGCATACTCATTAATTGAGGGTTGAATCCAAATTAAGTTGAGACATACAAAATATGCCCAATAAAAAAGTGATTTATATAGACTGGCCTTGTGTGCACTTATTTGTAATTTTATGTGGTTGGACGGTTAGTGTGGGCTTACAGAATCTATTTGAGAGCCCTTTATGGGAGGACCCATTAGGGTTCAATATATAAAGGTTAAGTCCCATTTCTTTCCAAGATTGACAATATCTTACCCATTGAGATCTGTCTTAAGGAGCTTGGAGACAAAGAGGAAGACATATAGCCAATGTAGAGTTTGATTACTGAATTGGAGCTCACTTCTCTTCGAATTCAAGATTATGGACCAAACAGGTACATTTCTGCACTCTCGAATACACGTATTGATGTTCCTATATTAACATACATGTTTATTGTGAATATTTCATTTGGTATTAGAGCCATTGTATATGGATTATGGACTCAAAACCCATTATTTTATGTATTCGTTCTTGATTTTTTAAGTTTAAACCCGAGATCGTGAATGATTTAATCTGAAAAATAAATGACTCTTTTCTGAAAACGAATAAGAGGTTTTTGTTCCTCTGGGAACAAAAAAAAAATTTTGATATATAGCACGCGTTCTAATTCAAACCATAGAGAGAGACCCATAGATTTAAAGTTTTATGCCCAAAATAAAAAATTTTGTTGAAAAGTTTGAAAATTCATGATTTGATGCATGATTCTTGTGTAATATCACATATTGATTGTTTTGGATTGTATTAGAACATGTTTGAGTGTGCATTGTGCAAGAAATTTTAAATTTCAGCATATTTTTTATTGCGATTCAAAAGTGTAATTATAAGACCCTAACTTATGCTTTGTTACCCTTAGTTTATGATTATGTATATCTCTTTAGTTATATCCTAGTACTAATTAAGTCTATTTTGATTTCTATAAGAAATAGAGCTAAAAAGGTGCCTAGAAGTTGACCACTGAAGTCATTGTTCGAATGTTGTTTGGAGGATAGATGGAGATTTAGAGAGTTATTTTGGTCATTGTAGTGGTCGTCCGAACGCTGTTCGGACATTGGAACAGTGATCGTTCGGATGTTGAAAAATGCCTTGTTTTGGTCGTTCGAACGACGGACGAAGGATTTCTCAAGATTCCCTATTTCATAGTTCGGACGTTGAAAAATGCATTGTTTTGGTCGTTTGGACGACAACCTATCACATTTTCGAATTTTTTTGTTTTCTTGTTAATTTAGGACTCCAAACTTAATTATATATACTTGTAATTAAACCCTAAAAAAGGGAGGACGTTTTTCTAGGTTTCAGGAATAGGAGTAGGGTTAGAATAGTTAGGTTTTCACTGCTTGTAATTAAATACATTGTTTTTCAATTCAATTTATCGCTTTCTAGATTTAGATTCAAGATTTCTATCATTTTTTTTTGCATGAAGATCAAGATCTTCAGTACTTATTCAATTACTTCAAGTTTTCATAGACAGAGATGAGTAGCTAAATATTTTTTTCTTGAGATCAATTGTGAAGATCAATTGAAGATCTTGGATGAACAAAGGAGGTACAATTTTGGGTTTCAAAGTTAAATTTTTGTTTCTTCTTTCTTCTTCTTCTTCGTTCTAGAAACCTTAAAAAACCTGGATGTTTGATTATGTTCGGTAACGTTTATACGTGAATCTATATTTAGTATATGCGCTGCGCGAATCGATGATACTCGTCCTCAATTCTAACAACCTGATTTATTCTAGAAGTTGAAGTTTTGAAGAATACTTGATTTTATCGCTAAATCTTTTGAATCCAAGAATAATGACGTAGTCTAAGGATTTGCGTTATTAAATTATCTCCTTTAGAATTCTGAGAGACGCAATTGGTTGGATCGATTGATCCCAAGACTTTTTCTTTATTTCTTAGTTTAAATTAGATATCAAATCTTCTCTCAACCTAAAATTAGATTTTTTTATTTATTGGAATACTTTTGCATAAGATTTTTGATCCACTACAAGTTTTTCTATTTACGTAAACTATCTTCCTTGTAAGATTAACCTCATACTTACAAGAAATTATTACTACATCGCAACCATACACTTATAGTTAAGTATCACTCTTTTAGGGAACGATCAAGTTTTTAATGCAGTTGTCGGGAAAGCTGCATTTTATGTTGGTGGATGAGCCTTGGAGATTCTATTTTGGAAGAAGCACTTTACCATCATTCTACAAACACGAGGGAACTCTATAGCTTGTTTGGGTAACTTTGTTCCATCTTTTAGTTTGGGCACTTATTTTTGTTTTTTTTTATTATATTGGGTTGGTGCATCTTTGTTGTAGGATTGGGAGGATAGGTTATTTTTATACACTTGTTGGTTGGTCTTGCATACATATTTTTCATGGATTATCCTTGGAATAGCCCTTATTCATACACGATACAACCACAAGATTATTATCCACCTCTAAACTATTTGGAGTGCAGCTTTTCAACTTCGCTATATACTTCTTATGAACAACCACCACAACAACCATACTACCATGCACCACCTTCATTTCCACCATATGCTTATGATTCATATACACCTTTTACTTCACCTTACACATTTCACGAGACATATTCTTCATCATCTTATCAACCTTTTGTAGAGAATCAAGAGAACATGCATTCATCTTACATGCCATGTCACACAGCTATGTCATCAGGGTTCAAGCATACTAATAAAGATGTCACGCCCCCTAAACCAGCTTATACGGATTTAGGATACATGACCGGCCAATAACAAGGCTACCTGAGGCCGCATTATATAAACTGGTTGATCACCTGTGCATAATCATTTAAAATGACACATATTTGTGAAAATAGGATTTTTATAACTTGAAATATAACACGTGTCATACATGGTAGAACTGTGCCTAATCCAAAACATAACATTCATAAGGACCAAATCAAGGTCCAACAAAGTTAAAATATTATATCATTACAAAATAGTGGGGTCCAGCCCTTAAACATTTTACAAAACATAGGCCCGTGGGCCGTAGCTCAAAATTCACAAATGGCCTCGTTCTAGGGCCTCCCGAATTGGCTACCTAAAAATCATTTGAGAAAACGTAAGCTAATTCATGGGTTTTAGTTCATAACATAAGTATAACGTGTATGTGTTTAAGATATGACATTTGTAATTGAATATAACATTGAAGAATTAAAATATATGGAAAATATTGTATGATATAGAATTGAGCTTAAAACATTTGAAAATTAATAGATTTTTACTCATGGTATATCGTTACTCACCTCTCTCCGATTGAACGGGTGGTAAACAATGCGTTCCTACACAAAATGCACATAGAAATATAGAAACATCAATACAAGACTCCAAGGCAAAGCAATAACACATGAACCGAGACTAAGCACACAAGTCCCTCAACCCCGACTCATCAACACCTCACTCTCACAACGGAAGAATGAGGCTAAACTCTAGGACAAAACTCCAACGTAAAACGAGAACATAAAGTTGAAGTTTGAACATGAAAGCCGGGACGTCGACTCCTTCATCGCATCCTGACCACCACTTAAAGATGAATTTATACTCAAGGCTAGTTTTATTTGAAAATAGGCTTAAAGGCCTTTAATTTGATAGGTCATAGGTCAAAAACACATTTCGGGTGAAGAAGTAAGGTCTCAAGAAAAATGGGATAACAGTTTGGAAAAATACGATTTTCGGCATAGTTTTGGGTCAATTTTGAAATCCCATATCTCCCAATCTATAATGAATTAGAGTACCCACTTTATATGTATATAAAGGTCTATGAGTCTAATTTCCAATGCTTTAAACGGTGTATCAATCCGAGTTTTTTTTAGAGAAAGTTATACCTATTTTACTAAACAGTGTTGGAGCTGTCAAACACGGGCATCAACAAGCGCGTCCTAACGGCTCGAGGGATGACATTTCCCACAAATACCACCGCTAACACGCAAAATGTGGCGCCCTGACGGCTTAAAGGCTTGCCAACACAAAAACAGCACCGTTAGGATGCAAAATTTGGCATCCTGACGGCCTAAAGCTACCCCAAGCTTCAAAATTGATCGTCAGGACGCTAATACGCGGCGTCCTGATGATCCCTCCATATTTTGTTTCAAGAAAATGGATTCTCCAAGCCTTAAATTTCCAACTCAAACCACCCTAATCTATATAAATATATATATACCATTTCCTAACACAAGATAAATGCATATACATATAAAATTGTAGAGAGAAAATGAAACTTTACCTTCTTCAAGCTTGTTCAAGTCTTCAAATGACTTATCTTGGCTTGGATTGAGGCTCTCCAAGCTTCCCCTCTCCTTCTCCTTCCTCTTCTTCTTCTCGCTCTCTCTTTCTCTAATGGTGGGGGTGTGTGTGTGTGTGTGTGTTGTGTGTGAGTTTTGTGTACAAGTGTATATAAGATGATACACAGGGGAATAATCTCATGTGTCTCACCTCAAAGGCTTAAGTTACAACATGACTTTTAATTGGTCAACTTGACCCAAAAGGTGCAATAATTAACATTAAACAATATAACCATTAGAAATTCTTATTAATATAGATAAATAGAGGATCGGGATATTACATCGTTCCCCCCTTAAATAAGTTTAGTCCCTAAACTTGATACAAGCTATCATTTAAACAAAAAGGGATAACACTCCCGGATTTCGTCTTCACATTCCCAAGTAGATTCCTCTTAAGTATGCTTCTACCATAAAACTCATACCAAAGGAATGACCTTGTTCCTAAGAACTTGGTCACGGCAATCGAGAATCTCAATCGGTCTCTCCACGTAACTTAAATCTTCATTCACGACCAAAGGACAATGATTAATCATATGCGTCGGATCGTGAACGTACCTCCGTAGCATTGAAACATGAAAGACATTGTGAACTTGCAAAAGTTACTGAGGAAGAGCAATACGATAACCAACGAGTCCAACCCGTTCAAGAACTTCAAACGGTCCGATGTACCTTGTACTAAGCTTTCCCTTCTTGCCGAAGCGATTTATCCCCTTAGAAGGGGATACCTTCAAGAACACGTGGCTCCCTTCTTCAAACTCTATGCCCCATCTTCGCACGTCCCTGTAACTCTTTTGGCGACTTTGAGCAGTTCGCAGTCGTTGTTAAATTATCTTGATCTTGTCGGTGGTTAGTTGCATAATCTCTGGCCCAATAATCTTTCTCTCTCCAACTTCGGCCCAACAAACTGGAGATCTACACTTCCTCCCGTAAAGCGCTTCATAAGGTGCCATTCTGATGCTTATGTGAAAATTGTTATTGTAGGCGAACTCCACTAATGGTAGGTGATCCTCCCAACTTCCCTAAAAGTGGAGAACACATAATCATAACATGTCTTCTAGGGCCTGAATGGTCATTTCTGATTGCCTGTCAATTTGTGGATGAAAAGTCATGCTGAACTTCAATTTGGTGCCCAAAGCCCTTTGCAAACTCTTCCAAAATTTCAACACAAATCTCGAGTCTTGATCGGACATTATCAAAACTGGCGTACCATGTAATCGAACGATCTCCGCAATGTAGAGGGTCGCATGCTTGGATAAGGAGTACGCAGTCTTCACTAGTAAGAAATGTGCGGACTTGGTGAGGCGATCAACAACAACCCATATAGCATCACAACCCTGTGGTGATCTTGGTAATCCTACGACGAAATCCATGGTGATACGCTCCCACTTCCATTTCGGTATCGGTAGAGGTTGAAGTAGTTTCGCCGGTCTTTGATATTCTACTTTGATCTGTTAGCATTGTAGGCATCATGATATGAACTCGGCTATTTCCTTCTTCATTCTCGGCCACCAAAAAGTCTCCTTCAATTCTCGATACATCTTCGTGCTTCCTGGATGCATAGTGAATTTCGTATTATGGGCTTCTTCCAAAACTTGCCTCCAAATCTCGGGTATATTTAAAACACACAATCGGCTTCTGAACTTTAAAGCTCCATCATGCAAGGTGAAGTTAGGCTTCAAATTTGTGCCCATCTCTTCGTGAATCTTCCACAAGTAAAGATGTCACGCCCCTTAACCCGGCCTATACAAATTTAGGGTACATGACCGGCTAGTAGCAAGGCTACCCGGAGCCGCATTACATAAACTAGTTGATCATCTGTGCATAATAATTTAAAATGACGCATATTTGTGAAAATATAATTTTTATAACTTGAAATATAACACATGTCATACATGGTAGAGCTATGCCTAATCCAAAACATAACATTCATAAGGACCAAATCAAGGTCCAATAAAGTTATAACATTATATCATTACAAAATAGTGAGGTCCAGCCCTCAAACATTTTACAAAATATAGGCCTGTGGGCCGTAGCTCAAAATCCACAAATAGCCTTGTTCTAGGGCCTCTCAAATTGGCTACCTAAAAATCATTTGAGAAAACGTAAACTAATGCTTAATGAATAATAATGATGCATGAGCATAAAATTACCATGGACTAGCAATTATAGCTACGTATAAATCAATGGGCAAACATTTGTGCATAAAGAGTATGAACATCGTATTGAAACATTGTATTGTTTCGAAACATGATATCATAAAAAAGAGATGCAACGTATAGAACTCATCATAAGCATTTAACATATCTTGATTCTTGTTTTAAAACATAAGTGTGCTACAACCCGACATATGAGCTAGGTTCTATATAAATCTTATAGGTCACGCAAAGGCTCTTTAGGCCAGGGATATCTCCCAACATAGATAGTTTATTTCACATTCTCTATCGTAGGACTATCGAGCTAGATTAAGGTCCTGCCACGAGAAGACCCGAGTTGGCACCATATATTGGAAACTTAGCATCTCTTTCATTCAAACATTATAATCCATGGGTTTTAGTTCATAATATAAGTATAACGTGCATGCGTTTAAGATATGACATTTGTAATTGAATATAACATTGATGCATTAAAATATATGAAAAACATTGCATGATATAGAACTCAACTTAAAACATTTGAAAATTAATAGAGTTTTACTTATAGCATATCGTTACTCACCTCTCTCTAATTGAACAGGTGGTAAACATGGCGTTCTTACACAAAACTCACATAAAAGTATAAAAACATCAATACAAGACTCTAAGGTAAAGCAATAACACGTAAATCGAGACTAAGCACATAAGTCCCTCAACCCCATCTCTTCAACACCTCACTCTCACAACGGAAGAACGAGGTTAAACTCTAGGACAAAGTCCCAACGTAAAACGAGAACATAAAGTTAAAGTTTGAACATGAAAGCCGGGATGTCGACTCCTTCATCGCATCCCGACCACCACTCAAAGACTAAGTTTATACTCAACGCTAGTTCCATTTGAAAATAGGCTTAAAGGCCTTTAATTTGATAGGTCATGGGTCAAAAGCACATTTCGGGTGAAGAAGTTAGGTCTCACGAAAAATGGGATAACACTTTGGAAAAATAAGGTTTTTGACATAGTTTTGGGTCAACTTTAAAATCCCATATCTCCTAATCTATAATGAATTAGAGTACCCCCTTTATATGGATACAAATTTCTATGAGTTTACTTTCCAATGCTTCAAACGGTGTAACAATTCGAGTTTTCTAGAAAACGTTATGCTCGTTTTACTTAACAGTGTCGGAGTTGTTAGACACGAGCGTCAGCAAGCGTGTCCTGACAGCTCGAGGGATGACATTTTCCACAAATACCACCGTCAGGACTCAAATGTGGCGTCCTGACAGCTCGAAGGCTTGCCAACACAAAAACACCACCGTTAGGACACAAAATGTGGCGTCCTGACGGCCCGAAGCTATCCTAAGCTTTAAAATTGATCGTCAAGATGCTAATACGCGTTGTCCTGACGATCCCTATATATTTTGTTCGAGAAAATGGGTTTTCCAAGCCTTAGATTTCCAACCCAAACTACCCCAATCCATATAGATGCATATATACCATTTCCTAACACAAGATAGATACATATACATATAAAATTTTAGAGAGAGAATGGAACCTTACCTTCTTCAAGCTTGTTCAAGTCTTCAAATGACTTCTCTTGGCTTTGGTTGAAGCTCTCCAAGCTTTCCCTCTTCTTCTCCTTCCTCTTCTTCTTCTCCCTTTTCTTTCTTTAACAGTAGGTGTGTGTGTGTGTTGTGTGTGAGTTTTGTGTATAAGTGTATATAAGATGATACACATAGGAATAATCTCATGTGTCTAACCCCAAAGGCTTAAGTTACAATATGACTTTTAATTCGTCAACTTGACCCAAAAGGTGCAATAATTAACATTAAACAATATAACCACTAGAAATTCTCATTAATATAGATAAATAGAGGCTCGGGGTATTACAAAGGAGGCACAACCTGACGCTCTTGCACAAATTTGTTAGGAATTAGATGAACTAACTCAACAGTTGGCCATGTTAACACATGAGGCAATGGATCACGAGAAGGAAGAGTTTCATACTCAACCTTGAGATGATCTTATAGATGAGATGTTCACAAATCCATATATGAGTAGTCATGATCAAGGTCTCTCTTTTATCGCCCTCAAGACTAAACACGAAATAGAGAATCTCAACATTCCCGAGGAGTCTGATACAAGGGAAGACGTTCTTAGGGTGGACCATGATACGGAGGAGGATATGCAATGGGTTGTTATTCTTCCCTAAGTGTTTGATCCATGAGAAGTTACACCTACCATTGACAAGGTGAAGAAGGATATGCCATTAGAGGGTGAGAGAGAAGGATTTGAGAGAGAGGAGTCCCAGTGTGGGGATTCTGTGAAAGAGAAAGACATAGGCCTTACCATGCCAATCATGCAAGAGACTTCATATATTTTTCATTCTTTAAAACCTTGCATAACTGTGTTCTACAACATTAGGTTCAATATGCGTACTTATACATATTTATTACTTGTGAACTCATTACTAATGGTAAATGGTAAGTGGCTCTATGCACTGAAACACTCTCGATGTGGTGTTGGATAGTCTTCTCTTGTGTATTTTGGTAGTGTAGGAGTAGTTAGGTAGTTTTTGCTCTCTTTTATTTTGTTTTTAGAGTTTTTCCCTAGTTGGGGGCAAGGTGTTGTCCCACCGGATTTTTCCGTCCCTTTTTCATGCATTCATGCTTTTGTTTCTCTTTACTTAATACATTGAGGACATTGCATTATTCTAGTTGGGAGGTGGGAGAGACTACTAGTCTTTTTGTTTTGTTTTGTTCTTTTTGTTTATATAAAAACCCATAAAAAGTAAAAAAATTAAATTTTTTTTTTTAAAAATAGTTCTATTCTATCAAACCTTGTTATGCTTTGTTGAGTAATTTTCAAGTATTAATTCATGATTAATCTATCTTTTGGACACTTGAAAGTCTTTGGTAAAGGTTTGATGTATGATATGATTCGATACTTTAGTTTGTATTTTTCACACTTTTCCATATACACTTCATGTTTATTATTATGATTAGAAGTCTTGGGAATTATCTTAGGGAACCATTTATGTATCCATGTCGTTGGTAGTATGATGATGAGGTACTTTGTTTCATGCATTAAACTAAGTTTGAGTTAATGATTGATTTACCTTGGTGTTGTGATGAGTTGCAAGTTTTTGTCATAAATCCATTATAAGAGAAAGCTTGCATCGCTGTGCACTAGCATGCTATATGATATCTTATGTATTTTTGTTGTGCATGCATATCTTTATGAGGTGGAGATTATGCTTTGTGAGCTTTAGAGTCTATTTATCATCTTTTGAGAATAATTTACATTTATTCAAGGTTATTTTATTGATCTTCATTCATTGAATAGCTTTTGTGGGGGAGTAACCCCCGACCCAGCCCAATGGATGAGGCCCAATCTGCACAAGTTAAAGTTGGGCCCACTTTGGTGGCCTAGATCAAAATTAGCGGGAAGGCCAGACTGCCGACCTCCCTCACAATGCAGCCCAAACCACGAAAGGCGGGCCCAAACCGCTAGCGGTCTCTGCGCATTAAATGCAGAGTTGACTCGCATTTAATACGCATGCGGCTGCCCACGCGACGTGAACGTGCACGTCCGGTCAACCGGAATCCTTCACGACGGTGCGCCAGACCCTGTGAATAATCAGGCGGCGTCAATGATGACGCCTACCCAGCAAGCCATGAGAGCCTGCTGGTAGGCTAAGGCAGAACACACTCCCTCGAAAGTCCTATAAATACCCAAGGCACCGAGAGTCAGGTATGGACAGTGAACCCCCAATATTAATCACTCTCATTCGTCTTCATCAATTAAGCTTGCTGACTTAATCTTCGGAGTGTGATCGGCCCTTTACGGGTCGACCCATTCTAACCTCTTCGTCTTGCAGGAGATACCTGGACTCATCCATTTTTGGGCCTGAGAGTTCGGCCCAGCCTTCCAGAAAAATCCCTCCTACAATTGGCGCCGTCTGTGGGAAGGCTTAGAAAAACCATGATTCTAGACAACCGGAGACGTAGGGCAGAAGACCATAGCGGGAAAGGCCTCGGAGACTCCTCCGGCAGAGATCCGACCAACTCGGCGCATTGCCAACCTACACCAGTAGATCGGCAAAGGAGGAGAACACTAAGGTCGGAGATACGCACGCCCGCTGAGAGCCACCAGGAGGCACCAGAGGAAATGCGAAGGGATATGGGCTACGTCAGGGGCAGAAATTTTCGCAGAAACCCTCCTCAGAATCTAGCCCCGTCGCCCTCCAGTGGGCGGGTTCCGAGCGAGGATACGCTCCGTGCAGCTGAGAGAGAAATTCGGCGACGTGGAGAAGAGATAGCCTACCTCACCTCCCAAGTGCGGGCCATGAGGGAGGCATTCTCTGGCAGGAATGATCATGGGGGAGAAGGGTCCCCAGCTCGGGAGCAGGTTGTCGGCAGCAGGGACGAACCAGCACCGCCGGTAAGGGGAAGTTACACCCCTAGTACCGGGCGTTGCATGCACAGACGCACGGGTCGGCGGAGGGAAAGGAGCAAAACTCCGCCGAATAACAGTCCAACTGAAGGAGATCGGCGGAAAGAAGACTGGGAGAAATGGTACAACGAAAAGCAGGAGGATAGAAGGCAGCAGACTAAGGAGCGCACAGCTCATGACCTGATGAGAAAGGCCCTCGATCAAATTGCGTCCACACCATTCACCTGAGGATATTGAATCCCATCCAATTCCTCGAAAATTCACCCCACCTAAGTTCGCCCTCTATGACAGGAAGTCTGACCCAATCACCCATGTTCGGCATTACAAACAGCTCATGGTAGTGTGGTGCAGTGACTAGATGCTAATGTGTCGAATCTTTCCCTCCAGTCTCGGGAGCGTGGTTTTAGGGTGGTTCGACAAATTGCCACGTAAGTCCGTTTCAAGCTGGAGGCAACTGGCCGAGCTCTTTACAGCTCGTTTCATTGCAAACAGCTTACAGCTAAAAGAGGTTGACTTCTTACTGACGTTGCGAAAGGAGGAAGGAGAAGGGTTGCGAGCATACGTCCGACGCTACTGGGAGGCTTATAACGAAATTGACGAGTGTAGCGAGCAGTTGGCTGTAACTCAGTTCAAGATTGGCCTTCCCAGGGAGCATCGCTTGCGACAGTCCCTAATGAAGAAACCAGCACTCACGATACAGGAACTAATGCTCAGAATTGAGCGCTATGCACGGTTGGACGAAGACGTACCTCAGATAGCATCAACTAAGGCCGCGGCTGCAGCCGAAAAGACAAGTAAGAAGGATGCTAAGAAGCCTCAGACAGAAGATATCGGCCGAGGAAAAAGGGCAACTGAGGGGGTCTATACAGTTTTTAAGGACCCCATCTATAAAATATTGCACCAGATCTGTGATAAGCCCTTCTTTAAATGGCCGCCGAAATTGGGAGAAGACCCAGCGACCCGAGACCAGAAGAGATTCTGTTCATACCACCGTGAGAAGGGACATAAGACAGAGCAATGTCGGCATCTGAAAACTCACCTGGAAGACTTGGCCAAAGCAGGCCACCTCGACCAGTTCATTGATCGGGAGAAGACAAAGAATGAAGTCGAGCAACCGCGGGTAGAGGATGCAGCGCGGAAGGAACCAGAATCACGACCGGTACGGATAATCAATGTGTTGCACGGATCGGCTGAATCAGGGACCATCGACCCGCACAGATACCGAGCCGAGATGCAGAAAGCAGCACACATGCGGGAAATAATGCAGGCACAACAACCCAGCAAGAAAGCAAAGGTCGGCAACGGCCACATGCCAATTTCTTTCAACAACGAGGATCTTGTGGGAGTACAGATCCCTCATAATGACGCTTTGGTGGTTACCCTAAGAATAGCGGATTGCGACGTCAAAAGGCTGCTCATTGACCAGGGGAGTTCATCCGAAGTTATGTACTATAGTCTTTTCAAGCAACTAGGGCTGAATGAGTCCGACCTCCAACCGTCGCTTAGCCCATTGGTCGGGTTCAACTCGAGCCCAATCTGGCCAATAGGAAAGGTGATTATTCCTGTGACAGCCTGCGGGATCACGTTGCCTACCGAATTCCTAGTAGTGAACATGCCCTCCCCCTACAATGCCATCATGGGACGAACTTGGTTACACCTCATGAGGGCTGTTCCGTCATCGTACCATCAGCTGCTTCGGTTTCCGACGCCGGCAGGTGTTGGAGAAATCAGGGGAGACCAAGTGGCCGCCAAACAATGTTTCCTAACGGCATGTGCGACAAAGACAAAACCTGAGAAAGTGGAGATGATGGAGCTGCATGAAGACACCCCCACAATTGATGACGTGGAGCAGACACCTGAGAATAAAGCTGTGGAGGACCTGAAGAAGATATACATTAATCGGCGAGGAGACAAATACTTCGTCATCGGCGCCTCTCTCTCTAAACAAGAGGAGAAGTCCCTGCTCGAGTTGCTGACGAACTTCCTGGAAGTGTTCGCCTGGACCCCTTATGACATGCCTGGGATCGGCGCTGATGTTGCCTGTCATCGTCTGAATGTTAATCCAAACTGCCGACCTGTAGTCCAGAAGGGGAGAAGGGCAGCTACCCAGCATGTGAACGCTATCTTGGAGGAAACAGAGAAACTTTTGGAAGTTGGGGCCATTCGGGAAATCAACTACCCGAGCTGGTTATCGAATACGGTAGTTGTAAAAAAGAAGGACAGAAAATGGAGGGTCTGTGTTGACTTCACTGATCTCAATAGGGCATGCCCCAAAGATCCATTCCCTCTGCCCAAAATCGACCAGCTTGTGGATGCAACCGCCGGCTTCGGACGGATGAGTTTTCTGGACGCTTACCGAGGGTACCACCAGATCCCACTCCACCCCGACGACCAAGAGAAGACGACCTTCATCACTCCAAGGGGAATCTACTGCTACAGAGTTATGCCCTTTGGACTGAAGAACACCGGAGCTACGTATCAGCGACTGGTCACAAAGATGTTCAAAACGCAGCTCGGCAAAACTGTCGAGGTCTACATCGACGACATGGTGGTGAAAAGAAAATTGAGCAACACCCACTTGGCGGACCTAAAGGAGGTACTCTGTATCCTGAAAGACTATAAAATGTGGTTGAATGCTTCAAAATGTGTCTTCGGGGTCGGCTCAGGCAAGTTTTTGGGATTCCTAGTCACACATCGGGGCATTGAAGTGGACCCACGGCAGATCAGTGCGATTCAGAGTATTCAAGCTCCAAGGAATGCCAAGGAAGTTCAGAGATTGACAGGAATGGCCGCTGCACTCAACAGATTCATCAGCCGTTCATCAGACAGGTGCCGACCCTTCTTCCAGCTCCTAAAGAAACAGGAGCGGTTCGAGTGGACCTCAGAGTGTGACTCTGCCCTTGCCGATCTAAAAGCCTACCTCACCGAACCACCCGTGCTCTCCACTCCTGTCCAGCACGAGGAACTCTTCCTTTACCTTGCAGTATCAGACCATGCAGTCAGCGCGGTCCTACTTAAGCAGGAGAACCAGCAACAATTCCCGGTCTATTACGTCAGCAAAACCCTTCTTGGAGCCGAGAGCAGGTACCTACCCCTCGAAAAGTTGACACTCGCACTGATAGTAGCATCCCGCAAGTTGGTGCATTACTTCAGATCTCACACCATCAACGTCCTCACAAACCACCAGCTCAAACCCCTTCTAAGAAAAGCCGACTTCTTAGGAAGAATTGCAAAATGGGCCGTGGAGTTGGGCGAGTTTGACATCAAATACCAACCTCGATCGGCGGTAAAAGGGCAGGTTCTTGCAGACTTTGTTGCCGAGTTCTCTGTCGAGATAGCACCAAAAGTAGAACAGACCCCAGCAACTAGCCAACCGCAACACGAACCCCCCCTCGACCTTTGGGAACAATCAGATCATTGGAAACTCTACGTGGACGGCGCTTCCAATGACCGGGGGGCAGGCTCAGGCATAGTACTCATCACACCAGAAGGGTTAACCATCGAGCAAGCCATCAAACTGGAGTTCCCTGCCTCCAATAATGAATCAGAATACGAGGCCTTGCTCGCCGGAATACGTCGAGCTATTGAGCTTCGAATTTCGAAAATTGTCATATATTCGGACTCCTTACTTGTCGTAAACCAGATCACAGGGGAATACGTAGCAAAAAGCGACAGAATGGCGCAGTACCTAGCAAAAGCCAAGGAACTACTCGGGCAATTCAAAAGCTACAAGCTTCGACAGATTAGCCGAGACAACAACTCACATGCGGACGCCTTGGCAACTCTGGCCACGACTCTGAAATCTGGTTCAAAAAGGACGATCAATGTAGAAACTCTGGCCAAGCCCAGCATCTTTCGGGAGGAGGAGGAAGCCTTAACAGCAGAAAGGTTGGGACCATCATGGATGGACCCAATCATCTCTTACCTTGACACGGACAAGCTGCCAGACGATAAGGCCGAAGCTCGGCGAATAAGGCATGCATCCCTCAGGTATTGGCTATCACCAAATAAGGAACTTTACAGGCGTTCCTTTACAGGTCCATATTTGCACTGCGTCCATCCGGACCAAGTACAGAGCATCTTGTTCGAAATCCACGAAGGGATATGTGGAAGTCATATTGGCGGAAGATCGATAGCACATCGAGCCATCTCACAGGGATACTGGTGGCCTTACATGCAGAAGGATGCAGCCCAGTACGTCCTGAAATGTGACAAATGTCAGAGGTTTTCCCCCATCATCCGCCAGCCAGCCGAGGACCTCGCCTCCATCACCAGTCCGTGGCCTTTCGCTCAGTGGGGACTGGACATTGTCGGACCACTACCTCGAGCCCCGGGCAACAAAAGGTTTCTCATTATGGCCATCGACTACTTAACCAAGTGGGTGGAAGCAGAACCTTTATCAAACATCAGGGAAATTGATGCCAAAAGGTTCGTATGGAAAAGCATTGTCACCAGATTCGGGTTGCCTCGTGCCATTATATCAGATAACGGCACCCAGTTCGATGGCAACATCTTTAGATCATTCTGCGAAGGATTGGGGATCAGAAACTATTACTCAACACCGGCTTACCCCCAATGCAATGGGCAAGCCGAGATTTCAAACAAAACCATGCTTAACGGAGTCAAGAAGCGACTGGAAAAAGCCAAAGGGAAGTGGACAGAGGAACTGCCAAATGTTTTGTGGTCCTACAGAACAACTCCTAAGAGGTTCACCGGGGAAACGCCGTTCTCCTTGGCATATGGGATGGAGGTAGTCATCCCCTTGGAAATCGGACTACCAACAATCAGATCGGCAGCTTTCGACGCAGGTGTCAACGACCGGACAGTTGCAAGAGACCTGGACCTCGTCGAAGAAAGAAGGGAAACCGCCTTGATCAGGCTCACAGAGTATCAGCAACAGCTAAAACGCTCTTACAACAAGCGGGTCCGCCCGAGAAACTTTGCTCCAGGAGATCTAGTTTTGCGAAAAGTGCTGGGGGCAACTAAAAATGCGGCAGATGGAAAGCTCGGCCCAAACTGGGAAGGTCCCTACAGAGTCACAGCCCAGGTCGGCATCGGCGCATACAGACTAGAGACCGTCAAAGAAGGGCGACCATTGTCGTGACCATGGAATGCAACCAACTTGAGGAAGTTCTACCAGTAAGGCAAAGCTCCATGCACTGTAACAGTCCATGAAATGTGTAAAGCCCAGCTGAAGAATCAATGAAAACGAAGCTATTCGAATGAATCTACTCTGAGCACTCTGTGACAATAAAAACCAGGCGTAAAAACTTGGTCTTGTCCAAGTTGGGCAGGTCGACCAAAGAAGGCCAAAATAAAAACCAAGTGTAAAAACTTGGTCCTGTCCAAGTTGGGCAGGTCGGCCAAAGAAGGCCAACATAAAAACCAAGTGTAAAAACTTGGTCCTGTCCAAGTTGGGTAGGTCGGCCAAAAAAGGCCAAAATAAAAACCAAGTGTAAAAACTTGGTCCTGTCCAAGTTGGGCAGGTCGGCCAAAGAAGACCAACATAAAAACCAAGTGTAAAAACTTGGTCCTGTCCAAGTTGGACAGGTCGGCCAAAGAAGGCCAAAATAAAAATCAAGTGTAAAAACTTGGTCTTGTCCAAGTTGGGCAGGTCAGCCAAAGAAGGCCAACATAAAAACCAAGTGTAAAAACTTGGTCTTGTCCAAGTTGGGCAGGTCGGCCAAAGAAGGCCAACATAAAAACCAAGTGTAAAAACTTGGTCCCGTCCAAGTTGGGCAGGTCGGCCAAAGAAGGCCAAAGTAAAAACCCCAAGTTTAAAAACTTGGTCCTGTCCAAGTTAGGCAGGTCGGCCAAAGAAGGCCAAAGTAAAAACCAAGTTTAAAAACTTGGTCCTATCCAAGTTGGGCAGGTCGGCCAAAGAAGGCCAAATTAAAAACCAAGTCTAAAGAACTTGGTCCTGAAATAGTTGGGCAGGTCGGCCTAAATTGGCCAAGAAACCGAAATAAAAACCAAGTGTAAAAACTTGGTCCTGTCCAAGTTGGGCAGGTCGGCCAAAGAAGGCCAAATTAAAAACCAAGTGTAAAAACTTGGTCCTGTCCAAGTTGGGCAGGTCGGCCAAAGAAGGCCAAAGTAAAAACCAAGTGTAAAAACTTGGTCCTGTCCAAGTTGGGCAGGTCGGCCAAAGAAGGCCAAAGTAAAAACCAAGTTTAAAATCTTGGTCCTGTCCAAGTTGGGCAGGTCGGCCAAAGAAGGCCAAATTAAAAACCAAGTCTAAAGAACTTGGTCCTGAAATAGTTGGGCAGGTCGACCGAAATTGGCCAAGAAAGAAATCGAACGACAAAATCAGATGAGACAAGACTCACAAGAAAAATTAGACAAGGCAGATTTGGTAATAAGTAACCAAAAGAGTCCTTCTCATTAAAAAGCATCGACGGTTACAAAATTCGAAAAAAGAAAGAAAAGTTATGCTGACTTCTCCCCCGGCTCTACAGTTACCCCTGGCGAAGTCACTTCCACAACCTCAGAGGGTTCAGCTGTGGCCTCCAAATTTTTAAGCCTCTCCTTCTCAGCAGCAGCCTCTTCGGCCGCGTCCTTCAACTTAAGCTCCCGACTATATAGGGCATTTGCCAGCACTTTCTTCAGGCAGACGACGCCGTCCTCGGTAGTATCAAAGTAGTCCAGGCAAAGACCCCACACGTCGGAGGCCTTATCTAGGTCTGCAACGACAAGGGCACCATTCCAACCCTGTCGGAATATGGTGCGACTGAGGTCCATCATCTCTTGAGCCAAATTCTTGGCTCCCCTCTCTTCACCCCGCTTCAATATGGCCTCCTCTTCCACCTTCAGCTTGGCCACTTCAACCTTAAGGGTCTCCACCTCCTCATTGGCATTGTGCAGATCCACGGACTGCACATCAAACTTTTTCTCGAGGTCAGCAAGATCCCTGTCCCTCTTTTCAAAGTTGGCCTTCGTCAGCAAAAGCTCGGCGGAAGCCTGCTCGGCTTGTTTCCTGAAGGTAATCCGCTCCTTATTTGCTTCAATCCACTCGAGCTTCAAACGGTCGTGCTCTTCAATGAGTTGCTGGTGAACCTCGGCAAGCTTTTGGAAGCGCGTCATCGCCTCCAAGGAATTTAGACAGCCCTACACAAATCGGAGAGGGTCGTTGTTAGGGCAAGTGTCTAAAAAGACTGTGGTCATCCAAAAAAGTCGAAGCCGCCTTACCAGTATGGAGTCATGGAAAGCGCCCATAAAAACGGCTGAGTCGCTTGCCTCGCCCAGCTTCGCTACGTCCTTTTTCTGAAGGACACTCTTCATGACACCAAAAGCAACCTCGAGCTGATCGATCATAGAAACTGTTGTCATCATAGGACGGCCCAGAATGTCCGGAGTGATGGTCACAGTCTCGCCGACC
Organism: Euryodendron excelsum; assembly: GCA_033060915.1. NCBI lineage: Eukaryota > Viridiplantae > Streptophyta > Magnoliopsida > Ericales > Pentaphylacaceae > Euryodendron > Euryodendron excelsum. The sequence goes on along the minus strand of CM065385.1, from coordinate 40,848,198 downwards.
TCGTCCACAGCGCCTTTGCCTTTCTGCTTTTTGGGCGCTGGGGTCGGGGTGATATCGGGCCTCCTCTTTCTGTGTTGCCGTGTCTCCGGCCTCTGTTGCACGGGAGGGGCCTCCTCCACGGGAGTAACACCCAGCTCGGCCGAAGGGTTTTCGGCAGGAGTAGGTGTGGCCGACTTCAACGGCTGCCCCGCAAGAGCAAACATCCGTTCCTTCAGGCTCATGCCGTCCATTTAGTCTGGGAATGGGCTCAAATCACTCGTTCCGATAGGAATCTCAACTCGGCGGTTGGGCACTATGTACGGTGACGAAGTGGATACCGAGCTGTGCGATTTGGTTCGCTCTTCTTGCCACTCTTCACCAGGTGAGGCAGAGGGAGGAGCAACCGCGACTGTCACGCCTGTAGGGATGCGCGCCCTCTCGATCGCTATGCCAGTAGGGATTTCCTCAAAGTCTCCTTCGGCACCTTCGTCCGCTAATCTTGCTAATACACTCTGGGGGACACCAGTCTCGGCAGTGAAAGTCGAGTATCGCAGTGGGTAGGAGAGCAAGATATGTGCCGCCCGAGCTATGTATTTTAGTCGACCTTCGCCAACGTAGTTCAAGACCTTGTTGAGGTCGTCAGAGTTAACCAACCAGTCACGAGCTTTTGACCGCTTCCTTATGTCTGCAAAAAGTTCGAGAGTTAGTATGGTTGCGAACTGAAACTTAAAATGACGCACAGTGCGAGAGATCGGCTTCAAACCTAGTTCGACGGGCACTCTAGGGCATCAAATCGCCGGTCTATCCTTCTCAGGAACGTTGCCAAACTCCCATGGACCGGTTACCCAGACCCTAACGTCGTCGACGCCCTTCCCTGAGGAAGGCAGACACTTCACTAACTCTAAGGACTTCTTTACTACTCGGAGGTAAACCTTGTAACTGCCTCCGACTTTACAAAGAGTGTAGCAGTAGTCCAGTTCGGCAAGGCCCAGGTTCACCCTCAGGCGTCGATTTATTTCTAGCATGCCAAAGAAGATTCTATATACATTCGACGCTAACTGGGAGGGCGACACCTTATTTTTTACTATGAATTTATGAAGAAGAGGGTGGAGGGGAAACCTAAGCCCCCCTTCTACTATGGCAATGACTGGGAACGGCACCCCTTTCTCGGTCTCCCCCATGCGATAGTCCTCGGGATCGACCAACTCCAAGCCGATTTCATCCGGGACTTCAAACCTAGCCCTAAACGCGGCAAGGGCCGACGGACCATCTAACATTTTACGAAGACGGGATGCCATCAGGGGACAACCGTCAAGACACAGAACGCAATGAAGAGCAGAGGAGTCGCGGGCTCAAAAGACACTTACAGTGGTGGGTGCCGAAACAGCTGACGCACACGCTATTCAGAAGGCAAAGGAAAGAGATCAAGTATCTCCCAACTGATTAGGGCGTCGGTCTTTTATACACGCCAGAGCCGTCGGTTCGTACACAGTAAACCGACGTTAATCATGACGCTCTGCCGAAGCGTCACGTCGGCCGTCGATTTAATGACGCCCCACCATTGAATTTTTTAAAATCCCTGCCATTTACGTGGCCGGGTGACCGTTACATCCCTTGGCCGTTTCAGAATCTCAAACGACACAATGGCTGGGGGGCAATTGTGGGGGAGTAACCCCCGGCCCAGCCCAATGGATGAGGCCCAATCTGCGCAAGTTAAAGTTGGGCCCACTTTGGTGGCCCAGATCAGAATTAGCGGGAAGGCCAGACTGCCGACCTCCCTCACAACACAGCCCAAACCACGAAAGGCGGGCCCAAACCGCTAGCGGTCTCTGCGCATTAAATGCAGAGTTGACTCGCATTTAATACGCATGCGGCTGCCCACGCGACGTGAACGTGCACGTCCGGTCAGCCGGAATCCTTCACGACGGTGCGCCAGACCCTGTGGATAATCAGGCGGCGTCAATGATGACGCCTACCCAGCAGGCCATGAGAGCCTGCTGGTAGGCTAAGGCAGAACACACTCCCTCGAAAGTCCTATAAATACCCAAGGCACCGAGAGTCAGGTATGGACAGTGAACCCCCAATATTGATCACTCTCATTCGTCTTCATCGATTAAGCTTGCTGACTTAATCTTCGAAGTGTGATCGGCCCTTTACGAGTCGACCCATTCTAACTTCTTCGTCTTGCAGGAGATACCTGGACTCATCCATTTTTGGGCCTGAGAGTTCGGCCCAGCCTTCTAGAAAAATCCCTCCTACAGCTTTATTATGCTTGATTTTGATTTACGTGTTAAGTAGTAGTTGGAGTTCTTAACACTTTATACTTTCTTGAAATTTTAACTTGATGTTTTTCGGATATTAGATTGAGGTCATTCCAGTTCTTTCGAGCCATTCATTTTATTTCTTTTTTGTGATATTTGCGTACACATGAGCTTAAAAGTTCGTCAATGCTAAATTTCGGAGTTGGTGCATTGCTTATATATTTGTGAATTTGAAAGTGTATGGAATTGAAAAGTAAAGAAAAGAGAAAAAAAAAGGATGAAAAAGAAAATTAAAGAAGAAAAAAAAAGCACTAAAAAGGAAGTTGAAAAATTCAATATTGTTAAAAAGTTGAGAAACTAGAAGTGAATGCATACTGATCATCATGTGTAGTGTGCAATGTAGGTGTTGAAGTTCTATTACTGCTTTCTCTCTCTCCATTCACGGTTCTTCTTTCACATGGCCTTAGCGTATCTGGAATTACATGAGTGATCAATTCTTTTGAGTATAAGTCATCATATGTCAATTCTCTAATTGTGCTTAAACAGTAAATATTCTTTCATGAAGCTATGCCAAGTTGATACACTTACAATTTATTAGTTTTTTATTCAGAATTGCTCTACTAGCATGTCTTGCATATTTACTCTTAAAATGAGTTTTTCATTGAGAGACCCTGTATGTTCATGTTCAAAATTGAGTGTATGCCTTATGAAACTTAGGTCGAAGCATAAAAAATATAGAGTTACGAGACATTAGAGTCATATGCTATTGGTAGAACACTTCAATGTATTCTCTTTCTTTGATGCTTTATGCCTTTACCTTGCAATGATTGAAGATCTAAGTAGATTGAGACTTGACTTAAATGAGGTTAATACATATTTCGTGTTTCTTTGATATCATATTTGTTGGCCCAAAAGGCAACCTAAGAGGGGGGTGAATTGGGTTTTTAAAAACTAATTGCAATCAAGATAAATTAAAACTTATTTAAGGAATATAACAGTAACTCAAGTGTATGCAATGCAATATAATCAAGCAAGAAATGAAAGCAAAGCACGAAAAGAGACACCAAGAATTACCGAGATTCAACCACAACTTGTGGTTTACGTCTTCACCCAAAGATCCCTTTGAAAGCTTTTTCCACTATGTAATATTTAATTACAAAGTAAAGGCTAGTTGAAGTGCTTAGCTCACTCTCTTTGAAACTTACACCCAAGTTTCAATACTACAAGAATTTTGTTAAAGCTTTCTTAAACTTACATGTGTTTTTCTTCTACTAGAGAACACTCAAACTCTAACTCACAAGTGTATATGAGATATACAAATGAAATACACACTCTCTTTGAAAAGTAGGTAAGAATGGAATAGCTCACTAAATGCCAACTCTTGAAGACAAAAAGAATTTTCAGTAAATGTAAGGAATTGTCAACTCTTGATGATCAAATGATAGAATAATCTTGTATCTCTTGTCCATAAATGTATTTGGAGGCTCGTATATAAAGCCTTGAATTGATTTCATCCATTGGAGGTAGTTGAGGGCTTATTTAATGTGAGTTTAGATCTTGACAATGTTTAAAAATATAGGTGTTAGTCCCTAGGTGTCAACACCTGACTTCATATGTCGACACATCAAGCTTGCATCCTCTAGTACTTGTTCTCTATCTTCATGTGTCGACACATCAATCCTATATGTCGACACTTGATCATCCATTCTTTAAGCATTACCTTCTGTCCTTATGTGTTGACACTTCAAATCTATGTGTCGACACATCACTTAGAAAATTTCTTCCATGCTTTCCTTGATCAAACTTAGCTTCAAAAATACTTTAAGATCTTCAAGAAATCTTCTCTTTGAGATAAAGTGATTTTTCAAAACCTTCAAGATCAGATTGAGAATGAGAAATCCACTCCTTCTTAGCCACAAGGGAATGGCCAAGCTTAGTCCACCAATAGGGATCCGCTCGGTAAGAGGAAAGAATTAAAGTAAAGAGGTTATTAGGTAAGCAAGCCATCCAAGTTTATAGAGTCGGAGGTTAGAAAGAACTTGGAGGTTTTCCTGTGACTAACTTAGCGCACTTCCGGTGGTAGCCATTGGGCTAAGTCTCTATAAAGAGCCACTCACATATTTTTTGATAGTTCGGTTTGTTTCGCTATCTCGAGAGTTGCCGCCGTTCATTTATCATATTATCACATATATATATATATATATATATATATAAGAAGTGGTTGTCTTTCTTCAAGTGAGATCTCGGATCGAGAAACCAGCGCCCAAAGGTGCTTTTACGAATGTGGTTATTCAAGAAAGTCTTCAATTCAATTTGAATTGAATTCATTTTGATTTCTTCAAAAACTTTTCTTGAATTCTTCACAGAATCTTTGTAAACATAATGAATTCTCCTTTTGAACACTTTCAATCTTTTTGAATTCATATCAACTTCATTGAGTCTTTACAAGCTTAACGAAATCTTCTTCTGAGCACCTTCAATCTCTTCGAGTTCACATCATTGGTTTGATATTTGAATAGGTGTCATTGCTCTATTTTGGTGCATTGCTTAATCGTTGAGTTATTGTGCATCCATTTTGACATTCATTAAACTTTAGGTGTAAAATATATTTTCTCATTGATCTGCACACTAATTAAATTCATTAATAAACTAAAATAAAATTTAGTTATGATCAAAATCAAGACATGGAGTCAACAATATTGACATGGCATGGATAAATGTTTGTGGTTATTTATCACTGGAAGCCCTTACGAGACACTACTCGTCCACTAAGGGTAACTTAGGGGTTTAAAGGCTTTGTGCATAGGCTAAATGCACTCGTGACCCCTACGAAAATGGAGATTATCTTTTTGGTTTTTTAGTTTTGCTAGGGACTAGCAAAAAGCTAGTTGGGGGGGTGTGATTGCGTGCCAAAAGTGCAATTATAAGACCTTAACTTGTGCTTTGTCACCCTTAGTTTATGATTATATATGCCTCTTTAGTTATATCTTGGTACTAATTAAGTCTATTTTGATTTCTATAGGAAATTGAGCTAAACAGGTGCCTAGAAATTGACCACTGAAGTCATCGTTGGGACGCTGTTCGGACGATGAATGAAGATTCAGAGAGTTGTTTTGGTCACTGCAGTAGTTGTCCAAACGCTGTTTGGACATTGGAACAGTGGTCGTTTGAACGTGGAAAAATGCCTTGTTTTGGTCGTTCGGACGACGGACGAACGATTTTTTAAGATTTACTATTTCATCGGTCGGACGTTGAAAAATGCACTGTTTTGGTCGTTCGGATGATGACCCAACACAGCTTCGAATTTTTTTATTTTCTTGTTGGTTTAAGACTCCAGACTTAATTATATATACTTATAATTAAACCCTAAAAAGGTAAGGACAGTTTTCTAGGTTTTAGGAGTACGAGTAGGGTTAGAATAGTTAGATTTTCACTTCTTGCAATTAAATACATTATTTTTCAATTCAATTTATCGCTTTCTAGATTTAGATTCAAGATTTCTATCATTTTTTCTCATGAAGATCAAGATTTCCAGTACTTGTTCAATTACTTCAAGTATTCATAGACAGAGATGAGTAGCTAAATATTTTTTTCTTAAAATTAATTATGAAGATCAATTAAAGATCTTGGATGAACAAAGGAGATACAATTTTGGATTTCAAAGATAAATTTTTGTTTCTTCTTTTTTCTTCTTCTTCTTCATTCTAGAAACTTTCGAAAACCTGGATATTTGATTATGTTCGGTAACGTTTATGCGTGAATCTATATTCAGTATATGCGCTGCACGAATCGATGGTACTCGTCCTTAATTTTAACAACCCGATTTATTCTAGAAGTTGAAGTTTTGAAGAACACTTGGTTTTATCGCTAAATCTTCTGAATCCGAGACTCACGATGTAGTCGAAGGATGTGAGTTTTTAAATTATCTCTTTCAAAATTCCAAGAGACGCAATTAGTTGGATTGATTGATCCCAGAACTTTATCTTTATTTCTTAGTTTAAATTAGATAAAAAAAATCTTTTCTCAACGTAAAATTAGATTTTCTTTTTTGTTTATTGAAGTGTTTTTCCTAAGATTTTTGATCCACTGCAAGTTTTCCTATTTATGTAAACCATCATCTTTGTGGGATCAACCTTGTACTTACAAGAAATTATTACTACATCACGGTTATGCGCTTGAGGTTAAGTATCACCCTTTTAGGGAGCGATCAATTTTCAAACTCTAGCCGCCATTGTTGATTTTGGGGTTCATAGAAACCCGTTAAAACTTCATTTTTGTGCTTCAAATTGTCAAAAACGTGTTCCTTGACTTTTGTTTTGGTTAAAAACGGTGTTTGATTGCATAAATTACTGTGAAAAGGTCAATTTTTGAAGTCAAAATTTGGCTGGAATCAACTACAGTAGACGGGGTCTATTTTGCAGGAAAATTGGTTGAATCTGACCCAGTTTTTTTGAGGAAGAAGGATCCACGGGCCGAGAAGGAGACCCACGTGCACCTTAGGCGAGTAAGGGCGTGTGGGTGGTCAACTCGGGCTCTGAAAAATTCCAAAAAACTTTTCTCGATGTGAGGATTCCAAAAAATATTTTTTTGTAATTTTCTAACACTATTTGATATTTTTTGGACCAAAATTGTGCTTATTTTTGTATTTTCTGAAAAATCGTGCATAATTTTTGGGTATTTTTTTATGTGTAACATGTTTTCGATATTCTGAACATCATGACATACTGTACTCTTTCTGGTTTGATATATAAAATTATAATTGCTTTTCAGAGTTCATTTTAGGCTTGTTTTATGTGCATTTATGCATTTTTTCTTAAAAATCATGTACAATTCTTGGGTAGTTTTGTATGGATAACTTGTTTTTCAACCTTATGAACCTAATAAAAGTTATTACTCTTCTTGGATACTCTTATATAAAATTACACTTTCTCTCATAACTATCTTTAAAGAGCCAAAATCGTCATTCTATGTGAATTTCTGCAACGTAAATTTTATGCATGGTTTGGATAACATATATATTATTTATGAGATCACTGAGTATATTTGGTTATACAAATGCTTATAAGAATATGATTGCGAGCATATCTAGTTTAGGAAAGCCAAAAATAACATGCAAAAATTTAAACAAAAGGATGTCATAATAAGGAGAAATAAATTAATGTGGATGCTACTGTCCAAAGGAGTACATCTATTGATATCAAATACATTATATGACTGTATCCATTATATTATTGCATGCAATCACCTGCCCAAAGGAGGTTATTGCCTATTTTAATGACATGGATGATATTTGGTGACTGACTCGAGAATGTTTAGCTTTTAAAAGGTTTTGTCTGCCTAAAAGGGACTAACTTGATAAATACTTGGATATTCTCATTTAGTGGTTAGCCGAAAGGGACTCTATAGTATGTTGCACTCTCTGCTCAAAGGGGAGACGACAATGCTGCACCGGGCTACCCTATTATTTATGCTTGATTACCTTTAAAGCATATAAAGATTGTTTATTTCTCTCATTTAGCTAATTTGTTGCCTCTGGTGTTTTCATATATAGTTTCTTTTGTAGTTAACAATAATACTACGACGGTTGTGTTGTTGAATGGGTCAAACTATAAGAAATGGAAGCATGACATTAAGTTCGCTCTGGGGATTATAGATGTGGATTTGGCTTTGAGAGAAGCTGCTCCAGCAGCTCTCATGGCCACTAGTATGAGTAGTGAGAAAGAGTATCATGCAAAGTTGGACAGATCTAATAGGCTGAGTCCCATGGCCATAAAGAGATCTATATTTGAGCACCTATTGAGTGGTTCACCTGAGACTAACAATACAAATGAGCTTTTCGATGCTGTGGGATAGAGATACCACGTATCCAGTAAGGTTGAGGTTGGATCCCTAATGAATGAGTTCATAAGTTTGAGGTATAATAGCCAATTTAGAGTGAGGGAGTACATCCTTAAGCTTGTCTTCATCCAAACCAAACTCAAGAGTCTTAATGTTACCATCCTAGATGACTTTGTAGTCCACCATTCTCTCAATATCCTATCACTAGACTTTAGCCAAATCAAGACTGCCTATAACACCCAAAATGAATCTTGGACCATCAATAATCTCATTGCCAAATGTGTCTCAAAGAAGCAGAAACTTAAAAGGAAAAAGACTGAGTTTGTTTTATTTGTCTCTCATTTTAAGGCTCTTCCTGGTCAGAATAAGGGAAATAGAAAGAACTACAAGAAACCTAAGACTCATCACACTTCTCATAAGGGTCAGGATAACAAAGTAAAGAAAATGGTCAGACTAACAATGTTTTAGGTCCCAATGCTATCATTAAGAAGGCATTCAAGTGTTACTTCTATGACAAATAAGGCCACATGAAGAAGAATCGCACAAAGTATAAGTCTTGGTTAGACAAAAAGAAATAGCGAGGAGGTAACTCACTTGCTTTAGTTGCATTTGAATCTAATTTAGCTAATGTCCCATCAAATTCTTGGTGGTTTGACACTGGTGCAACTGTTTATGCTGCTATGTCATTGCAAGAGTTCAAAAGCAGACGAAAACTAAGTGAGACTAAGGAAAGGCTTAAAGTAGGAGATGATGTAGCAGTCAAGGTTGAGTCCATAGGAGAGATTGTTTTAATTTTAGAGACTAGTTTTCAACTTGTTTTGAAAAACACTGTTTATGTACCGTCTTTTAGACAGAATTTGATTTCTATTTCTTCTTTGGAAAAATTTGGATATGGTTTTCAATTTCAAAATAACATGGTTGATTTAGTTCATAACACCAACATTATTGGTCATGGGTTTTTATCGGATGGATTATATAGGTTGAAATTGAAATAAAACAATGAGTATGCCTCATTTCATGTTGAAAATAGTGTGTCCAAGAAACTTAGAATAAAAGACCAGTCTTCCATGTTATGGCATAAGCGTCTACGTCACATTTCTAAAGAAAGAATTCAAAGACTAATTAAAGATGACATTCTTATAGCATTTGATTTTGGAGACCTAGACAATTGTGTTGACTATATTCGTGAAAAATTGACCTAGACCAAGAGGAAAAGTGCAATATGGAGTGGTGATCTTTTAGAGGTCATATATACTGATGTTAGTGGACATTATTCTCTTACCTTTCGTGGAAATAAATATTTTTTGATCTTTATTAATGATTTTTCTCGTTATAGTTATGTTTACCAAATTAAAAAGAAATCTGATGCAGTTGTAAAGTTTAAAATTTTTAAAACAAATGTAGAAAATCAATTGACCAAAAGGATTAAGGTTGTTAGGTTTAATTGTGGTGGTAAGTATTATGGCAGATATGATGCTACTGAACAGCATATGGGACCGTTTGCCAAATACTTATAAGACTGTGGAATTGTAGCCCAATATACTATGCCTGGTAGTCCTGAACAAAATGGTGTGGCCGAAAGGAGTAATCGCACCCTTAAGGATATGATGAGAAGTATGATGAGTCATAGTAATTTGCATTTGTATCTTTAGGGTGATGCCATTAAGTTTGCCTTATATATTCTCAATAGAGTTCCTAGCAAGTCTGTTCCTAAAACCCCTTTTGAATTGTGGACTGGTAGAAAGCCTAGTCTTAATCATTTCCGTGTTTGGGGTTGTCCAGCAAAGGTTAGGATTTATAATCCTTTTGAGAGAAAAATTGACCCCAGGACCACTCGTTGTTATTTCATTGGGTATCAGATCATTCTAAGGGATACAGGTTCTACTGCCCTACACTGGCCAGGATTGTTGAATATCAGACAGCTAAGTTCTTGGAGCTTGATGCTACTGTTTTGGAAATATCACCGCACATTGATGAGGATAGGCCTAGCGAGGTGATGTATATTTCTTTGCCTGCTATCCAACATAATGTTGTGCTTATACTTGTGGAGGTTATCAATCATGAGCATTTGGGGATTGATACAGCCATGCCTAATGCTCCTGATCCTATTGAACCTGTTCTAGTAGTACCTGTGAGAAGATCTGTGAGACAGAGGATATATACTTGCCATTTCAGATGATTTTGTTGTGTATCTTGGAGAGAGTGATTTTAATGTGGGTCCTATGGTTGATCTAGTAACCTATGCTAGTGCTATCTCGAGTCCCCAGTCCAACATGTGGGTGGATGCTATGATAGATGAGATGCAATCCATGGCATGCAATGAAGTATGGGAGCTCGTTGATCTTCCAGTTGGCTGTAAGGCCATTGGTTGCAAATGTGTGTTTAAAACCAAGAAGGACTCTAGAGGTAGGTTGAGCGTTTCAAGGCTAGATTGGTTGCTTAAGGGTTCACTTAGAAGAAAGGTATTGATTATAATGAAACTTTTTCTCCTATCTCATCTAAGGACTCATTCAGACTTATCATAGCTCTGGTAGCTCATTATGACTTAGAGCTTCATCAATTGGATGTCAAGACTACTTTTCTAAATAATGGCCTTAATGAGGAGATTTATATGGTACAGCCTGAGGGATTCATAGTAGAGAGCTAGGAGCACATGGTATAGAAACTGCAGAAGTCCATATATGGCTTAAAGCAAGTCTCGCACAAATGGTACTTGAAATTTGATGAGATTATCACTTCCTTGGTTTTTGTGGAGGACAACGTTGATCAGTGCATATATCTCAAGGTTAGTGGGACGAAATTTATTTTTTTTATTCTTTATATTGATGATATCTTACTTGCGAGTAGTGATTTGAGTCTTTACATGAGACTAAGATGTTGTTATCCAACACCTTTGACATGAAAGATCTTACAGAGACCTTTTTTGTTTTAGGCATTGAGATCATTCGGGATATATCTCGTGATCTATTGGGGCTATCTTAGAAAGAAAACATAAATCGTGTGCTTGAGAGGTTTAATATGCAAGATTGTGGATCTGGAGATGTTTTTGTTACCAAGGTGACAAATTCAGTAAAAATCAAAGTCTTAAGAACGATATAGAAATGAAATCTATGCAGAACACACCATATGCTAGTGCAGTTGGCAATCTCATATATGCACAAGTATGTACTAGGCTGGATATAGCTTTTGTTGTGGGTGTTCTTGAGAGATATCTTTTGAACCCTGGCATGTACCATTGGGTAGCTGCAAAGAAAGTAATGAGATACTTGCAGAGGATAAAAGATTACATGTTTCTATACAGAAGAGTTGAGGATCTTGAAGTAATTAGTTATTCAGATTCAAACTTTGCTAGATGTGTAGATGACATGAAGGCTACTTCAGGATACATTTTTATGCTTACTGGAGGAGTTATTTCTTGGAAGAGTGTCAAGCAAACTCTTACAACTTCTTTCACTATACATGCTAAGTTCGTAGCTTGTTTTAGGGCTTCTACCCAGGCTGTTTGGCTACGAAACTTCATTTTGGAACTTAAGATGATTAGTTCTATTGTAAGACCACTGAGAATTTTTTGTGATAATAGTGCAGCTGTGTTTTTTTTCAAGAACAACAAATCTTCTACTGGGTCTAAACACATTGAGATCAAGTATCTGTTAGTTAGAGATTTGATAAAAAAAAAGATGACGTCATTACTAAGCACATTAACACAGAACAGATGATGGCGAACCCATTAACCAAAGGACTTAGACTTGTTATTTTTAATAGCAATGTTTCTAACATGGGTGTTATTGGGTCTTTTGATGTACTTGGTTAGTGGGAATTGTTTTTCTTATATTATGTGACAGTTATTACATTTTGAGAACTTTTCAGTTTATCATTGGTCATTAATGTTTATAGATAATTATTATTTGTTTTCATTTGATGTCATTTATACATGAATATATATATATATATTCTTGATGTTTTTTATGTCATATGTAGATGGATATATGTTCAAGATTTAAATATAAAGAAAAGTCTCAAGTTTAGTATACTCGAGTATTCAGGGATATATCTTGCATTTGTGCCGATATACATGCAAGACATGTTAGTTTCATTAGAAACCGTTGAAACTCTCTTGTTTATTGAATAAGCATACAGTTAAAGAGAATTTGAGGACTGATAGAGGAGTAGCATATTTATGAGATCACTTAAGAAGTGTTATTTCCCACCACACTACCACATTTGATCCATGTCAATGAGGAGATTGGTATTTATGATCATGAGTGGTCTTGCATGAATTGATCGTGTATTAACTGCCTTGATTGGATATTAATTACCTTGTTGGACCAGATTGTTTTAGGTATTATCTCTTGACTTTACTTGGTTTTTTAAAATGTGGCCACATACCGTTTTCCTTTATTATTTTCAACCCGAGAGTTGTTTTTAAAGTTTTCAAAATTATAAATACAATTAATGCTTGCTCAAGTGGGAGAATGTCAGAATTTTCTATGTTGAGCATATTCATTAATTGATTTTAGTTTTAATAAAAATAGGTCGAACCCAAGTTAAGTTGAAACATACAAAATATACCCAATAAAGAAGTAATCCATATGGACTGGGCTTGTGTGCATCTATTGGTTATTTTATGTGGTTGGACGATTAGTGTGGGCTTACAAAACCTATTTGGGAGCCCTTTATGTAATGGTCTATTAGGGTTCAATATATAAAGAGTAAATCCCCTCTCTTTTCAATATTGACAGCATTCTACAAATTGAATCCGTCTTAAGGAGCTTGGAGACAGAGAGGAAGATGTATAGCCAACATAGAGTTTGATTATCTAATTAAATATCGTTTCTCTTCGCATTCAAGATCATAGAACAAAAGAATATGATTTTACATTCTTAAATACACGTATTAATATTCCTATATTCATATACATATTTATTATGAATATTTCATACAAAACATCACAACATAAAGCAGAGCAGCTGCAGACTCTGAAAATGCATCATCCACCCACAGTAAACTACAAGTACCCAAAAACCATTAGTACCCGCGCTAGCATCTAAAGTAAAAATATATTTCATCCCCGCCATAGCAAACTCGTACGCAATTACCAATCCGTAGAAATCTCTAAAAAGTTTCGTCTTTTCCAAAGTCCTTGCACCCCTCCCATCTGCCTTTGACGCTTGCTTCATTGACTTAATCGACAACACAACTGGGGCCAGAATCACGTAACAGCACACAAGATAAGCAAGCACGAGTGCCACAATCCAATATGAATAGTTATTGGCAAATGGTCCGCTTTCTTCACCAATGTAAACAGAAGCAATGTTAACAAATATCTGAAGGGTTATGCCAATTGTTAACCATCTCTTCTCCTTCTCTTGTAAAAATGGTTTCAAGAATGACCATCCAGTCCCAATCAACATAGTTACGGTAAATAACAGTAGGAATTGAGTGAAATGTATAACACAATATGTCCCACCCATGAGGTGTTCCCATTACCTTAATATATTGTTTACTCTCTGCGGTAAAAAGCAAATTTAGAGATTTCATCAAAAGCAATGCTGCCATCAACAAATGTTTTTTTATAAACAAATGATTTTTTCTGACAGCAACCGTATATCCAAATTAGTAGAAAAGACAAGTAAAATAATGAGAAGCCAAAGAAGATATTTGGTAAAAGTGTTTCGCCATTTTAAAGATAGTCTCTTTTGCCATCTTCATCAATGTTGAAGGTTTCAATGCGTACGTGCATTGACATAGATGTTTTTGGCTCGCAGTTGGCAAAATAGATGCCATAGCTGTCGGGTTTGGGAATGGACAAGGTTTTGTTGAGGGAGGATTGTGGAGGGAAAGAGACTTCTCTAAAGGTGGCTACGGGGTCGAAGGCACCGGGGATGAGCTTAGGGGTTTCAGTGATGCAAGTCTTACCATCTTCAAAGGGTTGTGTGGCGTAATATTTGATGACCTCTACGGTGGAAAGGAAGAAACCGAGGCGGGAGGAGTTTATTAGGGTGGTGGAGGCAGCGGCGACAGAGACATTCAGGGGCGGAGGGAAGCCAAAGGCTCCCCTTGACTGTAGCTTAGAGGAGCCTAGCCCAATTATATATTTTTATGTTCAAACTTTTTAAATATTTAAGTTTAGTCCAACCCAATTTTGCCCAGCTCAGTTATTTTTTATTCCTCACTCAAATAATTTTTATTCTTTTTTGCTCAGGCCAATAACTTTACTCAGCCCACTTCAATTTTAATTTTTAAATCTAATAAAAATTACATTAAATAGTTAATCATAAAAAAATCCCTAAGAGAGAGAGACAAGGAGAAGAATAGCCTTCGGTAGTTCGGTGCTTCATCCTCGAAGGTTAGAAAATGCACAGCTGCATTTTCGCCACCATCAACTAAAAAGCAGTACTGGACGAATTGGGAAGCTGTTCGGCACTCCTCCAACGGCACCGGTTCTTGCTTACAGCAAGTCCTTTTGGCATTGCTTTGCACAATTTATCTCTACTTTGCTATTACTTTTGGGGTTGGCAAATCCTCTTACAGGTACTTTGTGTTTTTCTAATTGATTTGTGGTGGCGGTGGCAGTTTGATCCCAATTGATTTTATATATATGTCCCCCGGATCTGCTACAGAAAAGGGATAATGTGCACCTTCAAGTTGTTAATTATATCCTTTATGGAAATGGGAAACCAACTTGGGGAATTTTTGACACAAGTATTCAATTAGTTCGGACTAATGGAAATAATTGAGAAATGTAATGATATGCCGCATACGGCATATGCCTGTATAGTTATAACTGAGAATATGTGTATATATATGTATATCTATAGTCAGAATTTTCGTTCAGTTTTCCATTGTTTTAAATGTGTAGTCAGAGTCATTGTTTTTCAATTATGAAACATGTTAAAACTGTTCTTCGTAACAAAATGGAGAATGAGTTTCTTGCAGATTCTATAATTGTCTACATCGAAAGAGAATTTTTTAAACCTATCGATTCAAATTCGATAATTGATGATTTCCATTCCATGAAGAATCGTCGAATACAATTTCAATAGGTACTTTTTCTTAATTTTTTTGAATCTTTGCCAGCTTACGTACACTTTTGCTATATATTTGTTTTGAAATTGTTTGATTTGTATAACTTTTGTATATACATGTCCTATAAAAAATTTTTTGTAATTCATTAAAATTTGACATAGCTCAGGATAAATTAAAATCCTAACTCCGCCCTCGGAGACATTGGAAAGAGCAATGGAGACATGCCCATTGTTAGTGAAACAGAAGTTGTTAAATCGGACGGTTGGGCGGGAATCGGAGGAGATTGTCATTGTTGTGATCTCTGCAGTGCTCGAGGGAAGATGGACAATGAGGAGGAGGGAGAGGAAAGTGATAAGATAAACGTCATAACGGGTGCTTTCGAGCATTTTTGCTAATATATGGATGCAGGAAAAGGATAATAGTTGGCGGTGGCGGCCGAAGTGGCTGATGAGGTGGTGGCAGTAGAGGCTGCAGATTGAGATTGCATGAATGAGACGAGGCATGGCAAGATGCTGGGGGATAGTTAAATAGGGGGAGTTTCATGCTAGGTTTGACAGAGGGTGCCCAAAATTAAAACGTCAAGCTATACTGAATCTGTTAACTGGATTACATCAAATAACTACGGATATACGCTATATATACACATATATATGTTTGAAATTGTCTTTTTTTCTTATTCATAGAAACACGCAACTGGGCTCTGCATGACTCTATTAATATACATCCTATTATGTTGTGTTTTCAATTAAGTTAAAAAATTCCGAAGTCCATGTTTGGTTAGAATGAAAAAAAGATGGATGGTTGGTTCAGGAAAAGTGAGTTTTGAAAATTTGATGCTCTCACAGTGTAAATTTTATTTGTACAAATTCATCACCAAAATGTAACATGTCATTACAAGTCTTGCTTTCCATATCAATTGAACTACGTACGAGGTACGAGTCTTGCTAGCTTCGAAATGAAAAGTGTCCTTGTATAACTCTTAAGAGTTTCTTGGCATAAGTACGAGATTATCTTGGCCTCCAAGTCTACGAGGATGCTTAGAATCATTATTCGGTTCTCCAAGAACACCATGCCACTTATCCTCATCTCAAAAATCAGTGAGTATCCGGAACCCATTGCTTGGTAAGATAGAATAATTTCTCCAACGGTTGAGAAATCTTTTGTAACGAATGGAGGGTATGAGATATCTAACTAATAGCACTTTCAAGGTATAATTATTGCATTTTGAAAATAAATCAAAACAAGTTCTACTATTCCAAAATAATAAAAGCACTTCTAAAATGCTTGTCAGGTGATGTTAAAAGATCCGCTAATTAAGGATAAATGTAACATAAACATACCGACATGACGGGTCACAATTTTGTATTTTTGGGACTGAAAATGGGAAGATTCATTTGGAGTTATGTAACCCTCTGCCGACGATATCGTTTCAATGCTTTCATCCAAACTGTACATGACAAATCCCCATGGCAGCAAAAGCTCTAAAATTAATCTCTTATCAGTATCAAAAGATCTCTAAGGATTCACCTTTCACCCTAGGACAGTCCCACTAGCTTTTACTTTTCCATGAAAGGAAAATAATGACTGCTTTTCTAATGGGAATATCCAAAAGGTGACAGCAAGGGTTGGCATAACCAAAGTTTTCCTACAATCCAAACATGATAATGAAGTGGGAAAGCTCGTCACAGAATTGAGATTTCCCACTTCATTATGATGTCAACTCATTAATGAGAATCTTAGGTGAATTTCAACGTATTCACACCACATATCATCATCGAAGTATATATACATACATATATATATATATATATCATCATTAAGAGAGAGAGAGAGAGAGAGAGAGAGAGAGAGAGATGGGGAATAACATAGGAGGGAGAAAGAAAGCAAAGGTAATGAAGATCAATGGTGAAACCTTAAAGTTAAAGACTCCGATACAAGCTTGGGACGTAGTGAAGGGCTACCCTGGTCATGTGTTGTTGGAATCAGAGGTGGTAAAGCAATTTGGCCTAAGAGCTAAACCGTTAGAGCCACAAGAAGAATTGAAGCCCAAGAAGATATATTTCCTCCTGGAATTGCCTAAGCCACCTGAGGAGAAAGTGCCAAGGAGGGCACGATCCGGTATACACATGAGCGCGAAGGACCGGCTGGAGTGCCTGATGTTATCCCGGAGATCAGTTTCCGACCTTTCGATGATGAGACCGATCAGTCTTGCATCCGATGATCAGCCCGGACCAAGTTCCGGGCCTGTGCGGGTCAAGATGAGGGTACCAAAGGCTCAGTTGGCTAAGTTGGTGGAAGAAAGCAGAGATGATGAAGATGTGGCTGAGAAGATCATTGATCTTTACATGGATCAGAAAGCCAATAGGGAGGCATCGGAGGAAAATGAAGGCCTGTTATTGCCCCAGCAAGGTCAGTGGAAGCCTGGTCTTGGTAGCATCAGAGAAAGTACTCTCAAGGCTCGTGAGGAATCTCCTCTTTGAAGTTGTATGAATTTTTCCTGCCACCTTCGTTTCATATCCTGAGAAATGTACATATAATTGAATTATTAAAGGGCATATCCAAGCATGGTCCAAGGTGTTCTTGTCTTTAGCATGTTTCTGGGCAAGTGCAAAGCACACAGCCACCCTCTCAGTCGATCAGTAGATTTCTATTAATAAAAATAAATTGTGTCGGTTGATCATAAAATTTTCTCATTCCATATGATAGTTCTCTGACTGCAATTTTCCTTTTCCATTTTTTCCTTCTCTTTCTTGTGGAAAAAAAAATCTGGTTAGGGGTATTCAGGCTAAATTAAGCTCACCTCAATTAATTCCCTCACTACATTGGTAAAAGGCTGACCATTCATGCTAGAACTAAAGAATTCATAAAAAATAAATTTCTCAAGCCTAGCTCTAAAAGGTTGTCAAGCTTTGAACATAGGACAGCTTCACTGAACTACTCCTCGGAATTCGCTTTACTCTAGGGGTGAACTTTGGACGAGCTAAGCTGGCCTACAAAAAAATATTTTCATCGGACCAAAAATCAAATTTCAAGCCCTGTAAATAATATTGAATAACATAAAATTTAATTACATATGTATATATATATATATAATATATAATATTATTATTTCATATATATTTTAGGCCAGACTGGGCTTCAAAAATAATTTTTGCCTAAAAAAAATTCTCAAACTCTATAATTTATGAGCAAACTTAAGCAGACCTATCGGGCCACGGCCGCCCTACTCCACTCAAACAGTTGGAATTGGGTAGACTAGCTAGGTTTTGGTTCTCTCACGTCTAAGTTTTCAACATCTAGAGTTGCATGGCAGCATACAAGTTAATACAATGGGCTTCGGCCCTGTGTTGATCGGAACCAACCCAACTTACGAAAATTTGGAATGGTTTGGGTTGGATTTGCAGATCTTACTACTTTGTTAACACTCATCAAAAAAAATTTAAGAGTATTATAACCCAAATATGACAATGACTGATTATACATTGATTATGTGTGCTCGTATGTACACAAAACGTACAGTCATAATCAATAAACTTGAGACATGTTAATCAATTATTTAATTTACAAAATCTTGTAAAATATATATAAGGCTTGTTTCTTAGATCAATTCGGATTATCCAATCACTAAATCGAAAACCAAACTAATTTGGATGACTATGATTCTTCAGTTCACGAGTTCTTTTTTTTGAATTTTTTTTTTTGTTTAATTTTGAAGCTCCGTCAATATAATGTATTTTTACACTAGCGGTGCAACAAATTGCGACACCTCATTACTTTTCTTATTTTGTTTAAACTTTTGTATTTAGATTTAATTATTTATCATTTATGGAAACCATATTCACAACGAATGTTGAACTCTTAATATTTAGAAAGCCATATCAATGAGGGAAATTGAAATTTTGTTTCCTTTCAAAATGCTTCTTCCTTCTCTCTCCATTGAATTATTATAACTTACCATCAAAGAACTCTTCAAATAACCTTCATGCTTCTCTCTATTCGTTACAAGTATTCTTCACATATAGAATTTCAAAAACGTTGGATTGTTTTTGGTCCAAGAAATCATATGCCAAGGTCGTTATTGAGAAGAAAAAGTGATTGATAAGTTTCTATGGCTCATAACTAACAACCCAAAATTTTTCGTAAGACTGAAATATATATAAAGTTCATTGCAATACTACAATTTAATGGAGAGAAAGAAAGAGAGTTTGGAAAGGAAACTAGTTTTTCATTTTTTCAACATTTATTATTGATATGATTTTCATAAATAGTAATAATTAAATACAGATAAATTTTTTAAAATAAAATAAGAAAATCAATGAGATGTTGCAATTTTGTACACTGCTTGTGTAAAACTAGATTATATTGATGGTGCATCAAAATTAAACTTTTTTTTTTTTTTTTTTTGGGTTTAAGTCGTCAAGAATTGATTTTGATCCTCTTCATTTTCCGTACTAGAATAGAGAGTTCAATTGAATAAACTCCCACTGAACGTCTCCGAATGAACGGTTGTGATGTCACATTCTCAGTTTAAAAGCGTGATTGCGAACGTACCGCACAATCATATTCATACATTACCGTCACATGCAGCCGCCTAAGTCGCTTTGATAGATAGTAGGACTGTAGGGTTGCCCGAGTATTTCCTCCAATCCTTAATGTAAAGGTATTTGAATAGGAAATATTGCAAAGGTTTTCTATCAAAGAAAAGAAGGAAAACAGAAACATTGAGAACAAAATACAAGAAAAAGTTTCAGAATTTCATGTAATTGAAAATTGACTTTGGGCTGTCCAGAATCAGCCTTAGAAACAATAGATAGAAAAAAATTAAATATATATACTCTATCTCATCATAGAAAGAAAACGCAAGAAAACGCAAATATATAGAATAAACCCCTCAGTAATTCTCTTCAAATTGGGGATTTACAATGATGAGAGAGAGAGAGAGAGAGAGAGAGAGAGTCACTGGCGGAGAAAAAATATTCTAGGTTACGTAATTTTAAAATAGGCTCGTTGACGATGGGTTTAAAGAATTATTATTGCTTTGGTGGATCTGGAATCAATAATCATACACAAATGTGGCCCGGCATTAAATCATTTAAAAGAATAGAGCCGAAAGGTGTAAATCGGCGTAACATGCAATGCATGTATGCATGAAGGTAATTAAGAATTGAAGGATTTGGTAATATGCACGCTTTGAATACCTACCTAACGCCCATTGCATCTCTTCAATTGTAAATTGATCTCCATTGACTCACTTGGCTTGGGATCAGTTTTCAACGATTACATCATATATATATATATATATATATATAAATTGGCATATGAACCCACAAGGGTTATCGACTATGGAACAAATATAGCATATAGACATCACCGTATATATTAACTCATAAGAAAATTGAACCTATAAAGGTTTTAGTTTTAATCCGAATTGTTTTAATTCAGAATAGAATTCTTTGTTCTAATTCTCTGCAGTGAGCATTTCATTTCAAATGTCTCTTTTAAAGTTATAACCAACAGATCGGTGAGTTGGCTGCATAAAATGGCATTTTAAATGGGACATTTTTCCGACATATCAGTCATCTTCAAGAATTTATGACCTCATCTACGCATTCTTTTTTGTTTTGTTTTTTGGGCATGTCTGTTTCAGTCGATTTTTTTCTTCAATACTATTTGAGTGTTACGTTATTCTTGTTTTACCTCTCACAAATACAATGAGTTTCTCTGTTAAATGGGTCCAAACACACTCACCAGACTTACTTTAAAACTTACCTAACAAGAGAACCTACTACATTTGTGAGAAGTAAAATATGGATGACGTGATACTCTTAAGAATACTGAATAAATTTCCCGTTTCAGTCACTAAATTGTAATTTGATAATCCCATTAGAGGAGTGGTGGTTCAAAGCACCGACGGTCGATATTGAAGACAACCTAGGGATGGTGCCAGATACACCATCACTAGTCCTTGACCCTTTCAGTTGGACACTACCCAAAAAAGTGAAAAAACATTGCTATTTGATCCCAATTTTATGATGCTTAAACAATACGTCTTTCACACAGACGTTGCTTTCGGAGTTTCTAATAATAATTCAATTATTCCAACCAACCTTCGTGACAAAAGCTTGCAGCTTCCTAATAGGTCACAGCACACCCTAGCTCCATCGCCCTCTTCTTTATTTGTTTGGCCTCTCTCTTCCTCTTCTCACTTCCTAAGTCCTTTTTCTTCTTCAACCATGGTGGTTCCTGTTAAAAATGGTTACGTTTACAATTTTATTTTTTCCCCCCCCTTAAGCTGGATACTCTTGTCCTTTGTCATTTCCGGTGCATTATCTATCCAGTCAAACCATGGCCAAAAATCTCAGCAAAGTTCTCTCTACCCTTTTATTGATCATAGTCTTGTTGAATTTTCCGGCAAGTTCAAGGCCGGACGATACACTTCCCGCTCAGTCAATATATGCTTCGCCACCGCCACCTTACTCTTGCCCGTACCCTTGTCCCCCCCCTCCCACCGCCACTTCGAATTGCCCGCCACCACCTTTGCCGCCGCTGCCAATGGTGTCTCCACCACCACCCTCGGGCTCGGGGTACTACCAACCTCCTTCCTGGTACTATCCCCCGCCAAGTGGGTATTTACCATATTATCCACCTCCGCCACCATGGTATTTTAATAATGCACCTCCTCCTCCAGATCCTATATTACCCTATTTTCCATTTTACTACAAGCAGCCTCCTCCGCCCCAAGGCTTCTCATCAGCAACTTGTCTTGTTTGCTCAACTGTCTGGGTTTCAAGCTTGATTCTGCCATTATTGTTCTCTTTGAGTTTTCATTATACATAAGGGAGTTTGATAAAGAAGGAATCAGCAATGGGGACTAAGTGAAGCAAGAAAGGTTATGGCTAGCTCCAATGTGGTACAAAATTCGACAATTCAGTGGGTGGAATTATTATTTGATTTTTGCATTTGTCCTGAGTGTAATTTATATTTAATATCTGAATTTTTTGATCTCTTTGTTGAACTGCTCGTTGTTCTGTATGGAGTTGCGGCTGATGGTAGCCTAGAGATGTCATGCTTTTGATTTCCTCTGGTAGTACATTGAGAGGAAGTCGTAGCAAATGGCCAATGCTTTCATTAATTCTGTGCGTGTTAAAGACATTTTTTTTAGTGAAAATTTGAAATGCAGTGGAGGTTCCTTGTGTTGGCTCTCTCTCTCTCTCTCTCTGTGGGTCTGTATCCTTTTGAGTATAGCAAATTGGTGGTGTGTCCAGAAACTAGTTTAAACACATCTGGGTGGATCTGGTATTTTTTTATATTATAAATTAAAATAACGGTTGTTTTGATTTAAGATGAAATAACCTTAAACAGATACATCATTATGTATAAAAATTATTTACAAAATATTCTGTTTGTATAAATGAGAATTTTGGTTCATCAAACCTTAACTGACATTTCCAATTGATGCACCAATATTGTTTGTCGCAGCAGTAAAAGAGAGTACAGCTCAATGCTCAGCCGTGAGAGCGGCTTCTTCCTAGAATTCTTCTTAAACGCAATTCCTTTTGTTGGATTATAAGAACGATGACGTATTTTTATTATTAAGGTAATATCAACTACGACACTTAACACTCATTAAATATATGAAGTTGATGGATAAAGGTCATAATAGAAGTACTACCTTGAAAAACATGGATGATCTACGGCTATTACTTACCTGTGCACTTTTCTCTAACTCTCTTACTAATTGACGAGTGATAATGATGATTAGGATTTTCACATTTAATATAATTTAATTGATTTGACATGGTATTACCTTTTCATTTCATTGAATATTTTTTCCTTTAAGTGCAAGTGAGAGGTTTTTATATTTGACTAGTTGAAAGGATGGAGGTTCAAGTGCTTATCCCCACGCACTTGACTAACAAAAAAAAATGACGTTAACGAAGTTCTTAAAAATATAACAAAAAAGAAAAAAGAAAGCAAGCAAGAGAAGGAACCATCACCATTAAGGCTTTTCAACGCTCATTTTAACACCATTGGATCAACAAGCCTTTGGGTGACAAAGAGCTCAGAGTCAAACGTATTGGACTACAGATCTTGGGGTGGTGTCTGTTTGTCAAAGGGAAGAATCCTGAAATGGAAATTGCCACTTCTGAACAAAACTAATGCGAAGAAAGTAGTGAAATCTGACCCCACCCTGACGATAATTCAGGAGAATGTGTAAATTAACACCATAAATACTTCGGAATAAGACTATGTATATATATATATATATACGTGACAAAACCGTAGCAGCTCTCTCACACCAACAGACCACTATCTAGCACTGCAGGCCATATCATGGTCAATCATCTCAACAATGTAGTCTCTACCATACTCTTTGCCGCGGTATTGTTGAATATCACGGCAAAAAAATCTCCCCATGCATGCGTGCTCTTACAGTTGTCTGCTGCCACCACCAGCCTCTTTGACTTCCCCACCACCACCGTCACTGCCACCACCACCACCACCTCCATTGCCAACTCCTGACTCGAGTTTGTGCCCACACCTACTCCTGAGTCTCCTCCTAAGGTTTATCCTACCATGCAATAGACAGCCTATTACCCTCCTCCGACACCTCCAATTAATGAAGTACCCTCCACCACCTCCATCACTGCCATAGCTCCCACCATCGCAGAGTTCTGGCTCGAGTTTGTGCCCACCTACTCTTGAGCCTCCCATGCAATATTATACACCCCCTCCCCCTCCTAACCTTATGTTACCTTATTTTCCATGGTATTACATTCAACCATACTGTTCGTCAGCTGAAACAAGTTCTCCAAGATCTACCATCCGGATTTCATGCCCGATTTTATTTGTGTTTTCATCTTTTTTTTCATCCAGTTTCATGCATGAATGGTGCATATAGCTTCATAGCTTTGTATTAAGTAGCAGAAGGATCTAGCAATGGTCATGATGTGGAGGAGAAAGGCCAGTATGACCGAGTTAGGAATTGTTCATGGTAGTTTTCTTTCTTTCTTTTTTTTCTTTCTTTCTGGTAAGTGGATGATTAGTTGATAGTAGTGTGACTAGTTTCAATCCATAGACTGTAAATCTAATCTCAACCAAGTTCCTCAAATCCTGTTCAAAGAAGAATGTGAAACCTTCTCTTCTCATAGTCTCAGTTTAGAACAGTGTGTGGAACCGATGGAATAATATTTACTTCATGTCTTTTTCACTTAAACAAATGAGCATCCAACCAGGGATCTCTAACAAGCCAAAAAGAGACCATTCTGTGCTGGTTCAACGGGGCAAACTGAAAAGTAGCCATCATTGGCAACTAAAGCACTTTTAAGAAACACCAAATGGGGAATTAGAGTGAGGGAGGAAGACCTAGTTCATAATTCCAGCATATATACAGGGTTGCCATTCTATTACCTAACAGATTATATACTACTACAACACATGGAAATGGAGATAATCCAGCATGTTACAAGGAACACGAAAAGGCATGTTTAGGATGCAACTTGAAATGCCACACGCTCCACCCCTCAGTAGCCTTTCTTATCATCTCACTACTGTTTATCCCAACTTTTCCTACCGTTTCCTACTTTCTGCCTCAAACCTGTTTCACCACATTCTTCTCAGAGCATTGCTGTAGTGTCTGATGGTTGATGAAATTGAACGTCTGTTAATAGATTTACATCATGTTCTTCTTTTTCCAAGCTCTTTGCTCCCATTGAGACTACCTGCAGACAAATCAACTTGAGGCACATAATCCTTCCCTTTCTTCTTCAGTATAGCTTGTTGAGTATGATTTTGAACAGTTTGTGAAGGTGAACGTCTAACAATAGATTTAACAGATTGAGCTCGGACGGTTGCACCTGAGGCTTTTCGTACTGGACTTGATGACTTTTGTTGCAATTTGATTGATTCTGCATTGGCTGATGCAGCCTGAGAAGGATGTAAATCAGGTACATTTGTTTCAAGCTCTTTGTTTCCATTGAGACTATGTGCCGGCAAATCAACTTGAGGCACATTACCCTTTCCTTTCTTCTTCAGTTCCTCACCTCTCTTCATAGCTTGTCGAGTGTGATCTTGAACAGTTTGTGAAGGTGAACGTCCAACAAAAGATTTAACAGATCGTGTTTGGATGGTTTCACCTTTGGCTTTGCGTAATGGACTTGATGACTTCCGTTGCAACTTGATTGATTCTGCATTTCCTGAGCCAGCCTGAGAAGGATGTAAATCATGTCCATTGGTATCAAGCTCTTTCTTCCCATGCTGACTATATGTATGCAAATCAGCTTGAGGAACATGATTCACTCCATTCTTCTTCAGTGCCCCACCTCTCTTCACATCTTGTGGAGTGACAATTGATGAAGTTGAATGTCTGTCAAGAGACTTAATAGGTTGGCTTTGAGTGGTTGCACCTGCAGCTCTGCCAACTATTTGTGAAGACTTGCAATGCAAATTGGTTGATTCTACTAGGATTGACACATCCTGAGAAGCTCCAGTCTTCCTTTTTGCCTCACCTCTCTTCACAGAAGCATGTTGTCGAACAGTTGATGAAGTTAAACGTCTTTCAACACATTTAACAGATTGACTTTGAGTGGTTTCACCTGCAGCTCTGCTTACTTGACTCGATGAATTGCATTGCGATTTGGTTGATTCTGCTTGGACTGACAGAATCTGAGAAGGATATAAATCATGACCGTCACTATTGAGCTCTTTGTTCCTCTGCAGACTCTCTGCAAGGGAATCAACTTGAGGCACATAAATCTCTCCATTCTTTGGCAATGTCCCTCCTCTCTTGACAGTTTGTGGGGTATGTTGTTGAACAGTAGATGAAGTCAAACGTCTGCTAACAGATTTAGCAGGTTGATTTTGTGTAGCAGCAACTGAAGATCTGCCCAAAGGACTCGATAACTCGATAACTTGTTTTGCAAGTACTGGCACAACCTGTGAAGGAGATTAAGTAACGCACATTGATATTAATTGTATCTAAGAAAGAGTACCCTCGCTCTCTCTCACACACCCACACAACGATCCATAAATTTCGATGGAATGTAAGTTTCATTGCATGCATAAATACTTGAACTCGCCTCTCACCAATTGAACTGAGGCATGTGTTTTTTTTTTTCTCGAGTGAATTCGATATATCAAATGACAAACTTACACAGCTAAGCAGCCAAGTCCATAGCATTGTTGGTTGAATCTGGTTAAACTATTAAATAGATATACTATTATTTTTTGGTTCTTTGGTACTTCAATAGCATTGTATAGCATCTTATCTCTATGATGTATTCCATTTCAAGGGAACGAACAGCTGTTGTTTTTCTTCACAGAATTTATATATTGGTTGGATTTGGTTACATCAGAGATTGTTTGAGACATATAGAGCATCCAACTGGAAAAATATCAACACACCTTTCTGCCACCTGAGCCCTGTGCCACACTTTGATGACGTTTTCTCCCAGCTTTGGAGTTAAAGCTTTCCTGCATTAAGGACTTTGTTTTTAAGGTACGGCTTTTCTGAAGTTGTTCTAACCCAGCTCTTGTTGCTTCCTGCCAACACAGTTATTAAGTCAATTAGGCTCAATACAACTGTATGTAATGAACAGATACCAGATAAGAATGGTTGGATTTAACTTATTACGAATGCAATAAAATAGAAGATGCTAATAACAATTCCTACACGTAGAACAACAAGAAATATGAGAAAGATGCAATCAAGTTACTTAAGAGAAAAGATGCAATCAAGCTTATAATTAATTCTTGTTCAAGCAAAATGCTAACCAAGATCTCAAAATGAAATAAACTACCACTAGGATATTTTAGTTGATCCTTTTGCATTGTCATTATTTAAAAGAGGGGAGAATGTAATCATCAAATCCAAGTTTCATAGAACAAGTTAAATGTTTCAAAAACTTGCAATAAAACTAGGGACTCAAGTAGACAACAATAGAAGTGTTGGAATATTTGGTGTGACACACCAACTTTGAGTTATTGTTAAGGTGAAACCCACATGTTCTTTTTAGTAGGTTCAAGATATTTTGTATTCTCCGCCATGAGGAGATGAAGACCAAGCATTTACTTGCTCGAATCCATGAAGGTTTGAGTGAGATAATGGCTTCCAAAATAGGCACTATGAGTATGGTTATTGGATGGAACTAAAGGTTTGTCCCATATTGATTTTCTATGAAAAAAGTGATAGATATATAAAGCCTAAGTTTAAAAATGGGTTTGGACCCCAAGGGGCACCCCACTTTTGTAAAAAGGAAAAGACCTATTTAACCCATGGTTAACCCAATACTCCTTGCGCGCACCGCCACCCGTCCGGCTGACTCGGTGCGGATGCGATTAAAATAATATCAAAAAGGTTTGGGTCGGATTTAATATTTTTGGACGTGGTTTGAACCATAATAGTGTAGACCGAGTTGAACCGAACCGGTTCAAATTTAAATTCCAACGGTTCTTTCTATATATAGAAAGATTCAGTCCTTTGACTACAATTTTTCTGTGTACAAAATACTGCCTGTACATTATCATATCATATTGATTTTATCAGAAACGCCGTAGGTTTCTGTATAGAATTAAATGTCATAATTCTGCAAAGAATTAGACAAAAATTCCTCATTATTTTATGTCATACATATTACATTCATTCCATACATTGAGAGAGTAAAATCAAAATGTTGATTCACTGAATCTTGAATATTATAGTGCTACTTATTCAAGATTGTGATCATTTTATTCTAGAGATAGACGTCAGTTCATCCCATGAGCACCAGTGTGGGGGACGAATCTGTCTTAAGTTAAGAGTGTGCAACACTCAACTTGATCTCCTCTTTATCGCATATTTTATTTATTTCATCATATATGACTTGTTGCATATACAAGTAGACAACCATGATTTAGTTGTTAATTTCCAAGTCAAAGACACAGTCATACAGTATCATTATCATTTCACTTTATTATGACTAGAATCACATGAAAGATTCCGAGTCACTCCAAGACAGAAAAACGTTGCTACGTGCCAAAGTTTCACAAGAGTAAGGAGGTTTCAGTCAAAAAGGAAATCATGAAACTTGCCTCTTTTCTCTTTTCTCCACTTGTATTACTTTTACCGTTAATGGCTGTAGCGCTTTGCTTTAGACTTTTCTCATTTGAATTCAATATTCCCTTGGGCCTGCAATATCAACTTAAAATCAGAAATCAGAAATTAGGAGTTGTGACAGAGCTCTTCGTGCACTTTCTAACTGACCTGTTCACAGATGGGTATTTTCTAGATTCACCCTTCTCCAAATCTGAAGTTTGGAGTAAAGTGCCTGTTTTCCTGTTTTCTTTAACATTGTTGCTGTGGCACAGTATTTTAACAATTTGTGAGATTCTGATGCAGAAAATACTGATGTCAATTGACAGCTTAAGAAAAACATTGAGTAATACCTTATATGCAGTTGCCTCTGTTTTGCCTTTAAGTTTCCATGATCCTGTGCAAGTATATCATGTCATTACCAGAAAGAAAATTGTAAGAAACTGCAATGGATTGTCAAGCATTAAGACAAAATTCTGCAGAGCTGGACATGGAGCTACATCAGAAAGGAATATATGCTGCTTAAAACAAGTTGAGCAAGTTGAGATAAGGGAACGTTTTCTAAACTTTTTATTACACGAAATATAATAATGTGTACAGATAGTATATGTTCGAGAAAAGTCATGAAATGCACCTAGTAACATTATCTGGGAAACGGAATGAACTACAAACTTAAAATAAAAGCCACAGTTGGACAAGTGAACTTAAACAACACAATCATGTTATGCCAACCTTCAATTTTAGACTATCAGGTAGAGAAGATGTATTTTTTGGAATCTTTTGCAAAGACTGCTTCTCAGTTGTTACATTTTTCTTCTCCACCCTTCGTCTTGCAGCATGTGTTGAGCCTTCACTTGAAATATTTCTTCTGATTTGACCAGGAGTGTCAGGCATCTGAAATTGGGTATTGGAAGTCATCATTTCAACTTCAGCCTAGAGTCAAATGGTTCATGGGCAATAGATGAATATAGTACAAATCAATATAGCCCATAAAGTATAAAGCTTGAACATACATCTAAAATCTGACATTACAAAAACAAAATTACAAAAACCAAAAACAATAATTAAAAAAAAAGGAGAGAGATCATGCTTAATTTCTCACACAGAGATACATAGAGAGAGATTACAGACGTTGATAAATGTCTTAGAAAGACATAATCCAATGGAAACTGTTTTAACAGACCTTTTTGCCACCCGAGCCCTTTGGCACATTTTTATGTTGTTTTGTCCCAGTTTTTGAGCTAAAGCTTTCCTGCATTGATTTTGGTATTAAGGTATGGCTTTTCTGCAGTTGTCCTAACCCACCTTTTATTGCTTCCTGCGAACACAGTTATTAGGTCAACTAGGCTCAATATAAGTGTACAAAATTAGAAGATACCAGATAAGAATGCTTTGATTTAACTGATTACAAAGGCACTAAATTAGAAGATGCTAATAACAATTAGAAAAAATCAAATAAGAAGAAACAGACAACAAAGATGCAATCAAGTTACTTACCAAAAGAAAACATGCAATGAAGCTTATAAAAATCCTTGTTCAAGCAACAAGCTAACAGAAACTCAAAATGAAATAAAATACCACTAGGATATTCTAGCAGAACTTTTGCCTTGTCACTGTTTAAAAGAGAGGAGAATGCAATTATCAACTCCAAGTTTCATAGAACAACTTAAATGTTTCAAGAACTTTCAATAATACAAGCACACTTCAAAGATCTACGAAACACAGCTTACACTAATCATCAGAGCATCACATGAATTATCCCAAAACATATAAATGTAGCTATGTGCCAAAGTTTCACGAGAGTAAGGAGGTTTCGGTCAAAAAGAAAATCATGAAACTTGCCTTTTTTCTCCTTTCTCCACTTCTATTACCTTTACCATTGATTGTTGTAGCACTTTGTTTTAGACTTTTCTCATTTGAATTTAATATTGCCTGGGGCCTGCAACATCAACTTAAGATCAGAATGTTAGTAATTAGGAGTTGTGATAGATCTCTTCATGAGCTTTCTAACTGACCTGTTTGCAGATTGGCGTGTTCTAAATTGCCCTTTCTCCAAATCTGAAGTTTGGAGTAAAGTCCGTGTTTTCCTGTTTTCTTTAACATATTTGCTGTGGCACAGCAGTGTAACAATTTGTGAGATTATGATGCAGAACATATTCATTTTATACGATAGCTTAAGAAAAACATGGAGTAATACCTCATATGCTGTTGCCTCTGGTTTTCCTTCAAGTCTCCATGATCCTGTGCAAGGTATAGTAGTTCATTACCAGAAAGAAAATGGTAAGAAACTATGTTCATCAAGGATTGTCAAGCATGAAGATGAAATTCTGCAGAGCTGGACATAGAGCTACTGAGAAAGGAATACATTCTGTTTAAAACAAGTTGAGCATATTGAGATTTGTGAGCATTTTCTCGAAAAAATTTTAGACAGAATAGGATAATGTGCATAGAAAATATATCTTCCCGGGCAATCAAGCAATGCATCTCATAACATTTTCCGTGAAACAAACAACTACAATCATTAAAATGCAATCCATAGTTGGACAAGTCAACTCAAACAACACACATCACGATATGCCTACCTTTAATTTTAGACTATCAGGTAGAGAAGATATAATTTTTGGAAGCTTTTGCAAAGACTGCTTCTCAGTTGGTACATTTTTCTTCTCCAGTGTACTATGATGCCCTGCAGCATGTGTCGTGGCCTCACTTGAAATATTTCTTCTGATTTTACCAACAGTCTCTGACATCTGAAATTAGGTATTGGAAATTATCATTTAATCTTCAGATGAGTCACGTAGTTAATGGGCAATAGATGAATAAGGTACAAATCAATATAGGCCATAAGGTATAAAGCTTGAACACACATCTAAAAGCAGATATTACAGCATAAAACTACAAGAACTGCAATGAGAGAGAGAGAGAGAGAGAGAGAGAGAGAGATTGCAGAAGTTGATAAATGTCTTTAAAGTACATCAAGTGCCTGCACCAGGCATAGTTGCTGTCAAGCACCCAGAAACTCTTAAAGAAAAAAAAGGTAACCTAGAAATCATACCTTCAACGATTTTCTCTCAGAATTTCTCAAGCTATGATTATTAACATCCCCTTTGTGACACACTGCAGATAATCTAGCGCTTACAGGTGGTCGAACAAAATTTTCTGCCTCATCAAAATGCTTCTGTTCTACATCCACTTCTACTCCACCTTCAATCAGTGGTCTGATGCATGTAACTTGAGATTGATATGCTTCAACTGACTCTGCATGTTGATGATAATCCTTTTGCATAGGCCCAGCATTAGTAAGTTTTGAATCCACCTGAACTCCAGCAGATAAAATTTCTTCGCCGTCACTTCGACTGCAAGTTACTTCATTTGTTTCTTGACAGCTAGGACTTTCATTGTCGCAGACAGGATGACCGTTTTCACCAACTTCAGGTTTTTCTAAATAACTCATGAGATCCAAGATTTCCTTTTCACTCACTTGAGATTCTATCCCATCCAAATACTGAGAAGAAAGCTGCTCAAGAAGAGCTTTTTTCCTAAAATAAACTTCAAAATATGCTTTTCTCTGATTAACTGAACCCGAGTTGGAATATTTTTCAGCCTCTTCAAGATATTTGTTGTGAAAGAAGGATGACCTCCGTTCCCATGATAAGGATTCAGTTTCAAACCTCCCAAATGAAATTGAGCCAGAGGGAATAGAGTGTGTCTGTCCATTTCAAAGTAAGGGGAATCAAAAGTCAACCGGAACCAAAGCTGATGACAATGTCTACTATTCATTCACATATGCAAAGGTACTTAAAGATGTGCTAGATTGCTTGTTTTTTTCTCAAAGCTTTAATTCGTGAGAGAGAAGGGTGCACTCAGCAGACAATCTACCAAGTACAAAATACATATATTTCATACATATCCATTTCTCATCATAGCTTAATATAAATATTCACATTTTTCTATCTTCAATTATTCAGTATCCCAGCACTTTGTGGCTCTGGAGAATGTTATTTGGACATGGATAAACATACAAACCATCTTAAAACAATGCCAATCAAGCTCATACAGATAAAAAGTCATACTTAACAAGGTTGAAATCAAACCTCGAGGCAGAGCGGTTGGTCAATTTGCTCTGCCATTACGGCCTAATCAGGCATCAATTTTCCTTCACCTGTTCAGAAAACAAAAATAAAAACTTTGAAAAAAAATAGAAGTAGTGAACACTGACGATTCAATCTTCGCTTCTTAAAATCCATAAGAATGTCAATTGAAAAAATAAATAATGAAAGCATAACCATACATCAACGAGACTAGCTTTTGGAGCTAACAAGTCAATCATCAAAACCCTGCAAAACAAAATCTGAACCAGAGATGGATAAAGTCTATGCTGAAATAAACAAACCTGAAGAAAAAAGAAAATGGGCATTTCAACGGAAACATATGAAATATTAATCCACTGTTTGGTTGTCCAAGGACCTGAGGAAAACATGTAGAGAAGTGATGTTGAAGACGTATGCAATTTCGTGGAATTTGTTCCAATGCTAACACAAAATCAAACTTGCAGCCAAATGAGTTATAAAAAACTTCAAATTGATCAAAGAAAACGCCTATACTTTTTTTTTCTTTTTCTTCCTCTGAAATCTTAGCAACCAAACAAATAATTAGCAATCAGAGCAATCAACAAGAACAAAGAGTACCCTTCAATTACAAATGCCTGGAAAATGCACGAACCATGAATATTCCTTCGAAGCCTTCGTTCTGGACTCGTATTCATCCCATTGTATATACAAAAAAAAAAAAAAAAAAGTGTCCAAATTAACCCTGAAACTTTTCCACAAATTTCCAAGAAAACTCACTATCCATGGAGTTCCTGATGTCTCTAGGATTTTAAGAGGGATACAATCAATCAACAGAATATTAACGATTAATCAATCCAATGAAAAACAAACATGATTCTCTCTCTCATGGCAGAATTGGAAGACGCAGAGGGAAAATAATTCCTCTCTCTAAAACTCCCTCTCTTTCTCTCTCTCCATACGGCTATATATACCTACTTATGTTGAAGACTGTCTAAAGGCTTAAGTTGGAAGGGATATATTCAAACTTTCAAAACTTTGCAACCAGGCAGTTGATAGTTTCCGTCCAACGTCGTCAGAGGCCCGTCAAGTTCCCCCAAGTAGAAAGATAGAAGGCGGTGAAGGAAGGTGGAGGGAAGAAACGGAAGCCGTTTTGAGGTAACAGTTAACGGGGGTTTAACTACGTTGGATTTATTACCATGTGTCTTGATCTTGAATACGACGCTCCATACTGCCATTGTAGGCCAATGATATGCCACCGCATGGCTTTTATTTATTTTTGTTATTTTTAGACTATTGCGAGGGCAACATCGACAATTTATTTTTTTTGTAAATAGGCATAACTGCCACGAATCAACATTCTCTATTTTGAATCTTATAGGATAGGCTCACGGGCTGTGCTAGTTGGTAAGAGATTTCATGTGCTCACAGTCTCGCCATTTACCATTTTTCCTATCTTTAGGCTTGCATTTAGGAACTCCCATTCCCACTCCCTCTAGGTTGTAAATATATATATATATATATATACTATTTCTTGTAATTTCTTCCAAAAAAAAAAAATCTTACAGAATTTTTGCCGAAACTGCCTTGACAAAGGACTTATAGAGTAACTTTTTTATGTTTTTGTTTGCTTTCGTCATGTTTTTTTTTTTTAATTTTTATATGTGATGGGATTGTACTTTCCTACACACAGAATAATGCAACTAAAAAAAAGCTTTTTAATTAAAAAAAAATCTGTCACATCATTTTGATAGAGCTCTCTATATAAAAATTAAAATAATATTTTCTTTTTCGCTTGATTGAGGATGCTTAATTTTTTCCCTAATACATTAACAGCCAACATAGGTGAAGACACTACTACTATTAGACTAACTACACTGCTCAAATTGTTAAACACCTTCCCACTATTGTTCATCGATGTTTTTTGGGTGCAAGTTGTATCTCACAATGTCTGGCGCTTTTGCAAGAAATAATGAAGTCGTTTCAATTATCCAGCTTCCAAATGTTTCAAGGGTGATTTTATGCACGATATATGAAACGGCCGTCCAAAGAAGTCGCATTATTCACGCACAAGCCTGATACAGAGATGATACCATTCCTATGAAGAAGGTTTATGTTAAAAAAAACCCAACATTTCACAGTTTAAGGAGTTTGCACTTTGCAGTTCATAACAGTATACGTATAGGTATGTGTAAGTACATACAGAGTTTCTTATTTCAATCCCCTAGATGAGTAGGAGGCGTCCAAAAAAAAAAAAAAACCAATAAAGACTGAATTTCAATTCCAGATATTGATCTCCAGACTGATTCTTGTACTAAGAAAACATGTAATCATTGTATTAAAGTCAAGTAGATGTCACAAATGAAATGTGCAAACACAAATAGAGTCCTCAAGATCGGAAAAACAAACATTGACCACAAAACAATCAAAAACACCGCTCTGCCCCATCGGATGTCCACCTTTCCATTGGAACATGTCGGTGTCCAACACAATTTGGGCATCAATTTAGAACAAAACCAAATATTGGTTGTTGGTGGCCCGTAATAACCAAACATAAACCAGCATAATGGTTAAGAGGGCAATTACGGAAAATAAACACGCAATACCAAAAAGCAAAAAGGGAAGGTAAGGTGGATTGTTTCAAGCTTAACAAAATAAGTAGTGAAACAAAAGGTGGAGAAATCTGAAAATTTTACTTTATTTATTTGGAACATTCAAAGGTAACTTATGACGTCATTTAAATGATTTTTTTTTTGTCCCATCACGAACATATATCTGGTAGGAGACAATTGTCAATTACATCATGCCAGTAGAAACTGACCAGTCTGTCCTCATAGCTAGACACTCCCCTGGTATGAGCCTCCCAATATATCTAACATGCACTGCAGCTCAAATCCCAATACGACCACCAATAGATTGGTAGTAATTTTTGAACCTACATCTTTCCCGCAACAATATCTACTCAACAAAATCAGAAGAGCATGTTCATGCAAAACTGCAGTCTAATGCTTTGATTGTTTTACGACGCCACATTGCAGTGTTCGGATCAAATCTCAGCTCCCATGTATGCCAGTAGTGCAAATCCTGCTTCAATGATAGTACTCGAGGTTTCCCATTCAAGTGGACTGTCCTCACACGAACGAACTCCCCATCCTCAATTTCCTATAAATCAAAGGATAAGAATTTATGTTCCAAGGATAAAATATTTCTCCCTACCATGATCCCTGGTTTCATACTAACATAAGCAAGTAAAGTTCTGACATCTTAGTTGAATATGAGACTACAAAAGTGAATGTTATGCATAGTTGTATATCTCTTGAGCATAAAATTAAACAATAGATAATGAAGGTTTGTTTGTTCATGGGACTTATGCAGTGAACCTACTAATGTTAAATTCTTGCACAAAATAATGTGCAAGAGAGCCAGAACCAGCAAACTTGAATCATTAGTAAAACAATCACAAGACACTATCACTTGAAAATAAATTCAACCTGTTAAAATCACCAAATTGAAACTAGATGAATAGATGATAAATAAAACCCACAACACAACTCATGTTCACAACAGAAAAGTGCTAGCTTGTTTAAGTAAGATGACCTAGCAGTTGACCTGTTCAGACAGCACTTGGAAATCTACCAGTTGTATGCTTTGATGATACAAGATTTAGAATGCCAGTTAGGCTCAACCACTCAAGCCTCAAGTAAGGCCTATTACATTTCCTAAAGGCTCAAGAATAGTGAAGCAAGGAACAGCTATGGAGGTCCAAATTCAGAACTCTCATGTCCTAGAACAAGGAAGTATCTCCAATATGCGTGCCTCATGCATGAAGATTTGCCTTGGGGGCTGGGGCTAAGAACCACATCCCAAATACTAATCCGATAGTGTGGAAAATTAAAACCACTTTTGGCATACTTTACCATCGTTGTAAGCAGAGTACTTTGAGGCTTCAAATTCAAGGGGAACTTCTTGTGTCATGTGCATCATTAATAATACAAGTGATTAATTGCAGCAATATTTTCAAATTAAAATTTTTTATAGTTTTTAAGCATGTCTCAAATAAAGACGGGGTAAACATACCTTTGTCACATCAACAAAAGCATCTAAATCTGGAGTTGCTTTTCCATTAACTTCAACAATCCACTGAAGAGCATATAGTCCATATCTATTTGCCGGACTCCCATGGCACCATCTAGAAAAATTTTAGCTTATCATAAGTTTTAAGAATAACAAGACATTTGAAAAATAAACTCATTGCTTATAATAAGATAGGAGATGCAGGTTATAATAGATGTTAAAAGTGGCTAAAGTTTGGCCCCTGCTACAGGGT
This sequence comes from Euryodendron excelsum, assembly GCA_033060915.1. Lineage (NCBI taxonomy): Eukaryota > Viridiplantae > Streptophyta > Magnoliopsida > Ericales > Pentaphylacaceae > Euryodendron > Euryodendron excelsum. The sequence continues at coordinate 40,811,631 of CM065385.1, read as the reverse complement.
TGACACCATCGACTACTACAAACTGAAAAGTCTTGAGTTGACATGTTTTGAAAGCTTGGGCTGTGGGTTACCAAAAAGCCCTAATATCTTAGCGATAAACGATTTTGGAAAGACAATCCGAAACATGGTACACTTTCGTTTCAAAATGGTGATTAAGCGATCCAATGCGATCGTAAAAGTTTTTCCTATGTATTTACTTAAAGGTTACCTAGAGGGGCAAAAAATTAAATATAATGAATGAAAATCCGGGGAGAATGGAATTTTGGCATCACAATATACAAAAAAAAAAAAAAAAATATAATGCTCTTAGAAATGTGTTTTTACATGATTAATTGGGAAAACATAGACTATGTTTTATTGGATGCTTATTGTCAAAAAACAAAATTGATTTAGAAGTGCTTTAAATTCTAATATTTTAATTTATACAAATCTACCACTAGCATACCATATTTTAGAGCATATGACGTACCACGCTCCAGTTACCAAAACGATCTACGTTCTAGGTAACATAGCAGCTGACAACTTGAGACACTTAGCAGCCCAATCTAACACTTGACTTTTCTGGACATGGGATAAGCCCTACCAATCTAGTCCAGCTTACATGTGGAATGTCTAAATTAATTGCACCTACCAACAGGTTCAATTAACTTGCAAGGATGGACAGTCAGAATTCTCCTTTTCTGTTGTGTTGGGGGGTTTTTTTTTTTGGGGGGGGAGGGAGGTGTTGTTTCAGTGGTTTTCTGCCCCAGCAAATAGGCTCTCAATAATAGAAGAGTCCACTATGTAACTGTCAACATTCTAGACTTGCTAACAACTCCCACTGAATAAAGCCTTGGCATTATAACTAAGACCAAAACCCTCACCTTGCCACATACACACCATGGCCTTCATCAGGAAGAAATCCTAGAGCACGCACTGCTGGGTGAGCATCCTGGACAATACATCCACACCAATTTATAACTCGTGCTGTGCCATTCCCATCCCTCACATCTGTTCCAACAAGAAGTTCGATTTCACATCCCTGCCAAATCATAAAGACCATTTCTGAGACATGGTTGACTATGCACACAATTTAAGGGAAGTTTTTTTTGAATGATAGGTTTACAAAATGACCTTCGTCTCATTTGAATAAACATTATTTGGGAATTGAGATTGTACTTAAAATATAAATCTGAATATATGTAACATGAAACAGTGATGATTAAACTTTTTGAAATTTGAAACCGTGACACATAAAATGGGACTTCGGAAAACAGAAAGTAAGACAAAAAATAGGACAGAGGGAGTAGTTAACATACCCTTACCATCCTCATTACCAAATAATTCAAAATGAAACTAAGGCAAGAAGTAAACTGAAAACCAAATGAGGCAAAGATTGTTCACTTACTTGACGGAAAATAGTCATGTTAAGCTTCCCATCATTCTCATCACGTTGGTCTGATGCTTGGCAAGCATCTTCAATGTCACGAAAGCATGTGATTGGCTCTTTATTAATTGCCAAGACCATATCACCTTGTTCTAATAGATTCTCAGCCTTTGATCCAGCCAAACAACCTTTAACACGTAAGACTTGACGTCTAATTGGATCTTTCTTAACAAGAGCCTACAACAGCCACATAAACCAATTGAGTAATTAATTATCAAAATGCAAACAAGGAACATTCTACCATATACTCCAAGCAGCAGTGTTCTTAAATACAATCCAAACAAAATAAGCGAGTAAGAGAACCACTGAGTAAGCAATAATATGAGAGTCTTATGACAAACTTTAAGGGAGAAGATAAAAACATAGCACTTTTTCCTTCTTTTTTCTTTTTTCCCTTTTGGTCATGAAAAACATCACCTCATCAAGTTGCCATAATTTCCAGTTACCCATTTCAAAAGTATGAAGAAAGCAACACCGACCATCCCACTCTATCCAGTAAATTTTCAGTTCATATCAACAATTAGAACACCTGGTGTGCAAGCACAATCACAGAGACAACCAATTCAAACATTCAACTTTCCAGTCTCGGCCCTGTAGAACTCTTCAAAAGAGATCCATCAAGTATTCCCATTCCAGTGAGAAAATAATACTCAAAATCGGTGACTGTTTTGTAGTTTGATGGATTTCATTTCCTCTATCAAAATCTGCCATATACGTGAGCATAGGTTTCTCTGCCTCAAACCTTTCCAACACTTCTACCCGAGGATCATTCTGACTTTTTAAACATTCCACTCAGAACCCTCCACCAGTAACTCCTACGGTCCATGTAATGGCCTTTCAGAAGGCTCAAGTGTAAATGGCCAAACAATCTAAGCTTCCTCTTCCTTCGTGTTCTGGCAACTTGTATGTTTCAACTTACACACACGATCATTAATTTTGACACCAACCATTCATCTTAATCTCTACATCTCAGTGACAATCTAAATTCCGAACATACTCTAGCAAATAATCTCACTTGGCTCACGGTCATGGAAACAGGAGTGGATCATTTGTTCTTAAATTGAGAGGGGCATGGTAAACATAGATTTCCTACATCTGTTAGCATCTCTTCAGCTTCACAGCATCTACCACGTTCCTGAAATCTCAACATTAAAAATCACTGTGTAGTAACCTTATATAGTGGGTTCTGGGACCTGATGGAAAATGTAAGCGTCCTGGAAGAAAATTATGTTTTCCTGAGCAGATGGGACCACACCAATCTTCTTACCTCTGCTTAATAAATTCATATTCTAGCATAATCTTAGCACTACATCACTTTTACATTGAAAATAGCCCTCCTTAAATATATTGGCTGTGCCACCTAGAGGCCAGAGAAGTCTGGGAGGGGCTTTCCTCCCAGGTTTATGGGATAAAAAGAGAGACCATTTGATGAATTTGATTAAATAGTGCTGTAATAAAGAGCAGATGGTAAGCATGTCGGAAATGTTGCAGAGTGGTGATAAAGTTACAGAGCAAAACAACAATAGCAACATTATTTCACCAAAAAGCATGACCGTCAGTGACATTATCAATAATCTTCCAAATCATAAATGTTGTTGATTTTATTTCCCCGTTCAAAGGATTTTAGGCCATTAAACGTAAGCTGAAAATTTAGCTCCTAAACAACCCATTTAGCCTATTAATTCCATCAAATCCAAATCCTAGCCACTGCAAAAGTCTCATTTCAAATAGTAAATATCACTCTACGCCACAGTGAAATTTTTTAAATCTCTGATAATATTCAAGCTGTTCATGGAGAAACTACCAGATCCGCCAATCAATAGGTGTACAACAGCTCTGCTGGAATAACATATCAGCTTGAGTTACTTTGTTTTGTCTGACAGTTCTGTTTTCTCATTGGTTTCTTTCATTCATTTTACCACTTTGTTTCTTTTAATTATTTCTTTTATGTTCCTTATATCTCAGCCTTGTATTTCCTCAATCTGCGTTAACAAAAGCTTTTGTACAGTTAATGGCAAATGCAAAGTATGAAAGGAGCTGTGCATATTTTACACCAGTATATGGGAAATACAAAAGGGAACTGGTCAAAATTAAGTTTGGACAGAGTCTCCAAGCAAGTTCTTGATTTTCACAATCTGTCACACTGCCTTCACTCAACGAGTGACACAATGCTCACTTGAAAATCATCACTATGGATTACAAGTTTCTCTACAGTAACTACTAATGTAACCTACAACATACCTAGATAGTGTATGTAAGGAAAATGTTACAGCAAAGCATTACTAGATACCAAAGCAAAAATGCAACCATATTGATTGCAGAAAAGACAAAAATGAAAGAAATTTGTATCAGGAAGAAAGTGTACCTGTACCCATTTGTCACTCAGTCCAAAGCTACGGGCCTTGGAAAGCAAAGTAGGATAAAGTTCAACCTCTAAGATCCTGACAAGTGGCATTGGCCTTTTGACACCATTTATGAGAAGATTTGGTCCTTTTGCACCAGATACGATTTTGTCAAGGACTTGGCTTATTGTATAAACTGGAATACCTCGAACAAATTGATGATCTTCTGATGAACTACAACCATATTTCAGCTGCAATTGGGAAATCAGAAAATCAGAACAAGTTTGCTTAATGAGGCAGCTCAAAGAGTGAACAGTGCAAACCTGAGTTGAAAAGCTTCCCCAGATAGCCTGGACCCTTCCGTGCTCATCAGTTAGCACACCCGAAAATGTACTTCCAAAATCTGAAACACACATGAGATAATGTCATGACAAACGAAAGAAGGGGAAAAACTAGACGGCACCACAATCAACATTTGAACAAGTGCGACACATTTCATGCAGTTAAGACTCCCAAGTTACCAGTATCAAGCTCTATGACTTCCATGTTGGTTGCTCTGTAGCGTGGACAATCAGCAGAACCAATATTCAAAGCAGCATAAGGATTGGTGACAACCGATTTCCTTGATGTAGCTTGCAGGCTTCTACTTAACCCGACAAGATAGACTGCATCTCCACGACGCAGAAGAGGTTCTGTCACAAAACCAACAATCAAATTTCCTTTTGAAAGGGATAAATAACTTAGACATAACATCTCATCACTCCACTTTGAAACATGTAAATAAAAATCACATAAGCAAATAAAAAGAACCAATTCAGATTTTATCTTTTTTCCCATTACCATTAACGAAGCAGAGTGCAATTCATAAAATGCAAGTGAACTAATTTTGAGACCTTTGAATTGTTCATCAATTTTATACAAATCTACATCCTTAAAGGTTATTATATATTATTTTTTATAAGTGAAATAAATTTATAAACAAAAAGGTACCAAGGCGATGCCACCCATGTACACCGGATGTATACAAAGAAGCTCCCATACACTTTTCACTCCAAAGTATAAACTAACTCTAAGTAACTCTTAAGAGAAGAGTTCACTCGATATTTAAAACAATCACACAAAGTTTAAAAATCAGCTCTTTAAAGCAACTATAGAGTCTGCATTCAAAAGAGAGCCTATTCCATTCTCCCCAAATGCACCACATCAAGCAAAGCGAAGTAAAATTTGCTTACCCAAAAAGCTCCCTTTCCACGCAATAATAACCTCTGCCACCGTTGTGCAAAACACCCATGACACACAAAAAGCTTTCTATATGACAAGCTTACATATAAGCCCAGGTACCCACTCCTTATACATGAGTCCAAACTCTCATTAGCAATCACCACCACATCAATGATTGTTCTCCCTCCTACAAAAGCACTTTGAGATTTCAAAACTACCTTATATACAATGCTTTTTGGTCTTATGGCAAGCACATTTGCTCATATTTTATAGGCACCACCCAACAAACTAATAGGCCTGAAATCGTGAATATCCACCACACCTCCTTTTTGGGGGTCATTAGGTCAAAACAATAAATGAAGGATTTAGGGTTTTCTCAAATTCCCCTTTTTCAATAAAGTGTGACAACATACCCATCCTCTCTCACCACACTCCCAACACTTCTAAACGAGGGCTGGAGTAATCTCATCAGGGCCAGGAGCCATATCCCCATTAAGATAGTTAATAGCCAGAAACCACCTCCTCCTTTAGGAAATGTCTCTAAAACCACACCTTATCCTATACATTGCCAAAGTTGGATGGGATGCCATCCAACCTCAGTCAATTTCTCTTTGCTCCAAGTATAAGCCTTTATACCAATCCATAATGCCCTCTTCCTCCACCCTTTCAACTCCAGCTAGACTCAACTTGCCAATAAGATTATGTCTCCTAAGAGCATTTGCCATCCTACAAAGAAATTTTGTGTTCTGATCCCCTTCTTCCAACCATATTTCCCTAGACTTTTGTCTCTAACTAGTTGCCTCCATCTCCACAATCCTCCCCCATTCCTCCTCATTTCTCTCCCTCAACTAATTTTCTTCTAACCCCAATCTCCTCATCCCCGCCACACATCCAAGGCTTTTATTGCTGCTAAACTCTAGCCTTTTGGACCCCCAAATTACCAAAGTCAATTCCATTTCTTCACATTTCTTACCAAAAAAGAATCCAAATAATATAAAGCAGGGGTTACCACTTAGCCCCACAAAAAACAAATATCCCGCCGCTGCTCGACTTATCGAAGAAACCCTCTTCCATCAATCATATATTTTTAAACTGAAATTGACCCTCCCTTCACCCAATCCTCCACAATCCAAAATGAGAAGGAACTGGTCAAATATATACTTGGAAAATACTTTGAACTACATTAAAAAATGCTCCTCCCAAGCTGCAGAACTCTGTCTATTCTTGACATAGAAAACACCTCATCATTGTTAGACCAAGTAAACATCCCACCTTCAAGCCAAGCCACTATCATCAATAAATTCTGAAAAAACCCTGTGTCTCAAGATGTTCTATTATACCCCACTAGGAAAATCTCAAGACATTGAAGTCCCCATCAAGGCACCATAGGACCTGCCATTTAAAAATATTGATGACAATTCTTCCCAAAACACACGCCCCATCAGGGTCTTCTATCAGACCATAAACACCAACAAAAACCCATGAAAGCTATCCTCAATCTTGAAAAGACAGGATAGAGAAAAGGCTTGTCCTCAGTATCCACCATCTTCACTGATCTACCATCCTGTAAACTAAGAATACCCTCTGCCACTCCCCTAGCCCGCACAAACTCCCATTCCACAACACAACTCCCCCACACACTTTTGATGATCTCCTTAGTTACCCTTCCCATTTTAAGTTCTTGAAAATATATAACTTCCGGTCTCAAAATAATAATATTTGCAGTCACAAATTTTACACCAAAATGGGATCACAAGATAATAATACCTGGGCTTTTGCAGGTTCATTTTCAATTTCCTATAATAATACTTGCAGACAAGATGTGTATTCTTATGGAATCCGGCTGAAACATGCCATATTTGTAAGCAGAAATCAGGGGATGAATGAAAAAAATAGGCCTACCAGGAAGAAGTTCAGCAGCACGAACTACCGACGCTCCGACAGCTCCCAGAGCAGAAGGGTCATAGGCAACAAGAGCATAATTATGAACAGGATGCAGGAAAACCACCTGCAGAGGAAGTTAGTGGCTAAATCACAACAGATGACAACCTAAGAAGCACAAACACTTTTAAGAAGATGTCGAATCCCTGTCGGACATCGGCACTCTTCGGACACTACCCGACACATGTTGGACACATTTCCAAAAGTTTCCTATTATTTTTAAAAAAAATTTTAAATCGGACATGCATTGGACACTTGGGAGACACACGTATCCATTATTTAGGCACAAGTTTGAAGAAAGTAATTTGGAATCCTAGAATAAAACAAAATAAATGGAGATTTATACCTATTAAATTATAAACTTGTTCTCACATTGTTTTATATAAAATGACATTTAAATTATAGTTGATTGGTGCTTTCTTTGTTAAATCATTGTTATTTTTTTAATATTTTTGGTGTTTGTGAATGTTATATTCATACAAATAGAAAATGAAATATACAGAAAATAGATTTTTCGTCGTATCCCTGCCGTCTCCGTATCCTCATTTTTTCAAAATCGTTGTGTCCCGTATCCGTACATGGCTCCATATCCACATCCATGTCCATCTCTATGTTTCTTAGATGACAACAGTCATCAGTATTGAACAAGATTTAAAAATTTACCTCTCCAGGGATTTCAATAGGAAAGGCAGCAAAAGACAGCATCACATCAGAGACAGATATAGCAACAGTGTTTTTGTCAACAGCAACCAATCCCATGTCATGAGAATGATATACAATAACACCAGTTCCAAAAAAATGTTGCGAGTGCACACCATCAAGCATGCATGATGGTGGTACATGAACCTGCAAATTTTCATGCTAGGTGAACTACTACTCATTAAAATTATACTAATCAGAGAAATCAAAACTCATTCATCATAACATTCTCAATCACACTGCAACTAAGATGGATATGATAAATAACCATTCCAAGTTAAATCATAGGGTAAGAATTTGTATACAAATCTCAGAAGGACCACATGCTTGATATGGAAATGAAAGGAAAATTCAAATATTCAAATCTTACAGCAACATTTTGTCTATCCTTTCTACATCACGCTGATACAAACTTTTTACATTAGATATTCTACTGTATACGTAGGAAACCATGATTGACACCAGACGCTAGGATAAAAAAATAAAATTGAATATTTGAAAATTAAAAAACACTAATATAATAAAAAATAAGGCAAAAGCACAACTACAAAAAAGTTATAACCCTAGGGGTTCAAGATTGGGGACACATTCCAAAATCTGGAAAAATTCATTCCAATGCACTAAATTTAGCAATCCAAAAACCTCTTTCCTATTCCTTCCCTCAGTTTTTTTCCCCTTCATATAGAGAAGTACCAAAAAAAAAAAAAAAATTGCATAATGGATTGAAATCTAACACCTACAGATATACGGTTTTTTTTAATTCTTTGGGAGAAGACTGAGGAAAGGGCCATAAACACATAAAGACACAACTCCCCCAGGACACACCTAGTTCTAAGTTTCTATTATAAATAATTCAAATCTAACAAACTCCAAAAAGTAAATTAAAACATCATGCAACTTAACCTAAGTAAACTAATTCCCTCTTAGGGATCTGCTCTGAGGATTAATTCGAGAATATGCAAATTCCACGTAAAACAGGACAAAATATGTGCACTGCCTGTCACCAATATTCGCAGATCTTATAACTTGAAGTCACGAATTACCATTTTCTACCTTCAAGATGATCTTGTTTGCCTATATTTATACGCTACTTTACACCAGTTAATAGAACTAAACGAGAGAAGTGTACAGAGTCCAGAGCCACTTGCAGGAGATGCTACTCAAGGCAGCAGACTATATCAACTCTGGTCAGTTGGCAGTAACACTATTTACAATGATTAATAGACATTATAAAATAATAATAATAATAACACATTTATATCAACTAAAATAATAATAACCTATGCGATTTATATGCCTATGTAACCTCGAAGGATGTAAATTTAAATACATAAACATTATTCTTCCACCAAATAATATAAAAAAGTATATAACTATTAAATGAACATTAAAATATAAAAGTTATATATACATTAATTAATAATAAAAAAATTATATTCACAAACAAAAAACACATTTGATTTACTCTGAAGCCGCTCTTTGCTCTCATGATATTTTTATTAATAGCGCTCTCGCATTCACACAGCTCCGTGAATTGGTTACTTAGAACCTAACAAAATTACATTTCATGAATCATTTACAGAAAAAGATTCACATAGGTAGAAAATTCTCAACACATTCAAACTTTGTGATCTATATGAGCCTGCCCCTGAGGAACCACATCTTGGATTATGGGCATACTGTGTTCTCCTTACATGTATCAAAGCAACGCAAATCTGAGTAACATTGGGCTAATGGCAGTACAAGTGGGAACTTCAGAATAAACGAACAAACGAACAAAATACCGTACACAAACAAAACCAGAGATGGCACAATCAGGGACAAAAGACAACCAACCAAGGCAGCAGATATGAGGACAAAGCATCATATGGATCTGCAAGAAAATTACCTCAAACATCACAAGAGTAGGCTCTATAACACGCTCAGCTACTGAAGCATTAGCTGCTGCGGCTGCTGCACCTTGATAGTCTCTCAAAAAAGCATTTTCCGAGTTTATTGAGTCCTCCAACTTTTCTTCTCTAGGCTCATGTAAAGAACAGTTAGCAACAACAATGCTATCAGCAGACGAATCCTCTTCTACTCGCCGTTTTTTGGTTCCAACATCAGTGTCATCGCGAGAATTTGGTCCCTCAGCAGCATGTTCAGAACTAGTTTCCATACTGGCAACACCATCTGTCGATTCCTGGTTCATATCTTGACGCATATGCTCCACTAGGCTAGCCTCACCAGTATCTAATGGAACCATATGGTTTGCAAGACCTTGTTTAACATTCGTCATGCAACAGGACAAGAGTGGAGACTCAGGTGGCAAAGCAGGCTTTATTGTCCACAAACCGGTACTGTCATCACGAGTGTAAATCTGAGGAGGAGCATACCATTCATGACGATCAATCGTGACAAGGACAGACTGCAGCAAAAAGAAGTAAGATAAATGAAATCTGATGTCTCCAACTCATAAGGACAATGAAAATTTATATTTACATAGACACATACATACAAGTGTCTACGTATACCAACATAAACCAAGGTTTAAATTGATATAGATACAGGCATGAATATACATATACGTATATGTATAAAGCAAGAGATACAGATAGAAGAATAACCCATTTAAGACAACTTGGCTTGGCATATTTGTGCTCATGCACATTCACCAATGCTAATCAATGGTTTCTTGAGCCCAAAATGTATCTCTGTGATACCCACTCAGAATAGGGTGTTAACAATGGTACGAAGAATAGAATTAAAAGGCAGAACCTTCAGATTCATCGCCATCTTTTTCAATGTTCTTGAAAGACAGCACAATAAGTTTATTCAAAGACATGGAACCCTCACACTTCAGGAACTATTATCGCCCTCGAGAAAGTTTAAGATCTAAAGAACCCACATACATTAACAAATGGGTATGGAAAAGTTTTATCACGAACTATGGGTGTAGTATGTACATCCAACTTCATTTCAGAGTTCTACAAACACCACTGCATGCCCATTTCCCTGATTTATGGAGATATCAAGATTACTGAAGGTCAGCCCTTAACAAATTTAATTATTATACTAAAAATTTCAAAAGGCCTGATTGCAAATTACATGAGTTTGTATCCACCTTCTTCTTCTGCTCCCCATTCTTCTCCGTTTTTGTAGTTGACAGGTCACATGGTACCTATCATAGAAAATCTGGCCCACATTTCTAGAATTTCCATAGAAAGTTCTCACTGACAGATCCCTCAAAAACATTGATTCTGCTTTGGTTCTCAAAGTATTACATTCAGATAACACAGAAAAATTCAAGTGGAGGAAGCAAAGCTCTTTTCTGCTTTCAGCATCTGTACGCCAATGTTAGCAGATTGCAAGATGTTTCAATAACATCCAACCATTTATAGTTAAGGCTACAGATGTTGGATCTTCACTCGGATTCAAGCTGATTTAGTGCATTCACCCTCTTCAGTCACAGCAGATTTTGTGTGCCACCATCAGATTTCAGTTGACGCATTCTATGAAACAGACAATTCTATGAAGATACCTTGTCTGTGTTGGACTCATTGGGCACATCACACGCCCAATGGGTTGGAGACACATTTAAATGTGTCCTATTATTTTAGGGTTAATTACACAAACACACCCTCAACTATGACTCAGTTTCACTTTACCCCCTTCAACTACAAAAGTGGACATTTTGACCCCTTTAATTACAAAAGTGGACATTATATTAATGTAAGGGTATTTTGGTCTATTTTTCTTTCGTTAATTTCTCAAACAGCAACATAACAGAAGGGGCACAGTGATACAATTTTATAGTTGAGAGGGTTAAAATGTCCACTTTTTTAGTTGAAGAAGGTAAAGTGATACTGAATCATAGTTGACAGGGGTGTCCACGGAATTTACCCATTATTTTATCGATTTGTTTAGAACCAAACAAACTTCGGTTACTTGGGTGCTACACTTCTATTGCTTAAATACACATGGAAGTATGAAATACATATTGGTGTTTGCACAAGATTGAAAAAAATATATTAATGGCCGATGCTTAAAATAAAAACGTGGATATAAGCCTATTAATCACTTCTCATTTAAGCTTTCTAATTTTTTTTATAAGATTCATTGAAAGAGCACTAAGGGGGTGTCACCCGTATACACTCTACGAAATGATAAACAATGGTGTCCCAAAGATCAAGCACAAGGGCACCAAAACTCAAGCATAAGGGCACCAAAACTCAAGCCTTTTTCCTTCTCTTACCCACTCCAGCCCTCCTATAGACTGATTTCCCAAAGATCTCTAGCCTCCTTACAGTGGATAAGAAGTTGATTGACTGATTCCCCATAGTGCTTACACAAGCACCACCAATTAACATGAATTTGCTTCCTCCTAACCAAGTCATCAATGGTGTGAATTTTACCATTAGATGTCGTCCACACATGGAAGGCAACCCTGGACGATACCTTAGATAGCCAAATCCCTTTCCAAGTGAAGGAGGAACCTTCGTGACCTACCAATGCTTCATAAAAATATTTGACCTCAAATTTACAAGACCTTGACCTTTTCTATCTCTACATCCTCGCCCAAGAAGATCCACCAATTTACCACCTCCCGATCATTCAACTTTCTACGAAAGGCTATATCCCAAAAAAATTGAGTACCTTCTTTCCTAAGACAATCACCCATCGAGACTCCTCTATCCACCACAATATGAGAAAGTAATGGAAAGGTCTCCTCAAGTTTCTCTTCCCCCCACAAATGATGACTGAAAAAATGCACCATTTGGCCAATTCTGAAATGAACCCTTACTTCACACCAAAAATCAACCGAACCTCAGCAAAAAAGTCCTATCCAAATGACATATTGAAGTCCATCACAGACCAATCTCCATTGATCTATGTAGTTCCACATTTTGCATTCACTACCCTTGTCTAAGATCTATCAAGCTCACAAGCATATCGCCAAAGTCTTTTTCTTCAAAAGAGCTTGACTGAAAACCCCAAACCTTCAAATTCGCAATCCCCCTAATCTCCCTCCCCTAAGAAGTGTGCACAGAGTCTTCCAATCCCGATTGATATTTGAACTCCTCTCCTAAAACTTCCAATTAGTTTAAGGACAGAGCTTTTTTAGAATAGATAGAAGATATTCTATTAGCAGTTCTATTTGTCATGTTGGCATGTACATAATGTGTGTATTCGTGTCCCGGTTGCATATCCTTGCTTCTTGGGATGCATATGGTTCAAAGATTTGGATTTCAGATATAAAAAATTGGGAGGTTTAAGAGTTCTCAAAAATGGGATTCAACTTTCTCTACAATGGCAACTAAGGCACCACCTAGAATTTGTATTGTCTACAAAATACACTACATTATTGTGAAAAACACACCCCCATCCCCAAAAAAAAAAAAACTTGTTTGAAATTAACCCGTGGCTCCAACTCCAAATCTCGGATTTTCAACAGCACTCCTTCAAAATGACAGTGTTGCAGGTCATTGTCAGTTTTCAAAAGACAAGATGTATCCCACAATGAAATTCAATTATGGCAGCATCAGATGCTTAGAGTAATTGTAGGCACTGTTAAAGCCCAACAGCTGCCTCTACAGAGAACTAAGAGAAGTAGGGCTGCAAAAGCCCACATAAACAATATGCCAAGGCTCAAGCATTTCGTTAGGTAAAGAAGCTAGTTAAAGTCTTCACGATTAAAAAGAGTCAAAATATGCCCACATCAGTTTTGGGGACTTAACAACACTACCGAGCAAATATAAACTTATCTTGAGAAAGACAGCTAGGGAGGACTCCCACAAGCTTCAAAAATACCACTCCTGTGTTTGGGTCATCTCTTCAAGGATCACCTTTTCAAGGTTAGCCCCAAGAAGCTTGACCAAAGACAGTAAAAAGACATAGCAGATGGATCATAAAGAGACATCTCCTCATAGCAGATGGATCATAAAGAGACATCTCCTCTAGGGTTTGCTGCTAGTGCAAAATGCATTAAAAAAAAAAAAGAAGAAAAAAATAAACAAATAAAGAGGGTACTTTTGAATAGTTGGGCCGAAACATTACAACTGTAGTGGTAATTCTACCACATACAGAAAGCCATAAATTGCTCCTTCCTATGGAGGTTCTTGGCTAAACGTTATTTTAACTAAATTAATTAATATAGTCACTTCTGATGATAAAGAGTGAATCCATACGATTTATTTAATGAAGTACAAAATATAAATGCCAATTGAAGTAGACTTGGAGGCAAAGGAAAAGGACAAAAACAGCTAAGTGATATCCCTTAGGTTAAAAATACCCAACAAGGAAGTCTTTTGATAGAATAATGGGAAAATTAGGAAATAATCAAATACCTTTCTTCGATGACGATCTGTATAGCTCATATATTCCAAAGGCACTCGAGCACCTCTAGCCAGCTTAGAGAGAACAGAAATTAGGTCTTCGAGTCGTGATATTTCCTCACCTCCAAACTTTTTAACAATGGCATGGCGGGGAACTCCAGCTCTAAAAAGCATATATCTGCAATTGGAAAGTACAACTCTTTCAAGCAAGAGTTTATAACAGAAAATTCTAGGGGATCATTCTGCTCTATATATCAAATAGTGAACAGCCTCCCTTCTTGCCTTCAATATAGGACTTATGATGAACAAAGACAGAGAAACTTAACTGATATATGCACAGCCAGTACAGCATATAAGAAAATTTCAATAACAGACTTCAAGCTTTGAAATGCACATGATAAGATAAGGATAGACATACCCTGGTTCTGCAACATATACAAGCCCACAGTGGAAACGAAAATTTCGAGCCTGCATCACCCAAATAAATAAAATAAGGAGGAGAAGGAGAAGAGGACTAGTAAGAGACGTTCACAATAATAAGAGTAGGTTAACAGCAAAAAAGCTATAAGTAAGAAACAACAATATTGATCAACAGATCAAAATATATATATAAAATATAGTTAATAATAATATATTTTCTAGCATCACATGAGAGAATATCAAAATAACTAATGTAGAATGGAATGCCAGAATGTATTAGAAATTAGATCCTCAGAGAATTGAAAGGGAATGCGGAATCGCCTTGAAAAAATGTGGTGGGATCAAATAGGACCCGTCCCAGTTAATTGTATTATCTTTTCTAGCATCAAATGAAAGAACATCAAAATAACTAAAGTAGAATGGAATGCCAGATGAATTAGTAATTAGATCCTCAGAGAACTGAAAGGGAATGCGGTATCGCCTTGAAAAAATGTGGTGGGATCAAATAGGACCCGTCCCAGTTAATTATAATGTCTTTTCTAGCATCAATTGAGAGAATATCAAAATAACTACAGTAGAATGGAATGCCAGAATGTATTAGAAATTAGATCCTCAGAGAACTGAAAGGGAATGTGGCATCGCCTTGAAAAAATGTGGTAGAATCAAATAGACTATAGTGAAATCAGGTGGAATCTCAGTATTTGTTCTCTTCTATTATCTTGAAACCCCTATTATTCTCATTCTCCTCCCTCTCAAAACTCTTCTTCTGATTTGTTCTCCTTCACCTTTCCTTTCTGTCCATTCACGTTCCCTCATTTGAATGCACCCTAGAAAGGCCCATTCACTTGATTGTAAGCCACTGAATGAAGTGTACTCTGATTTGCTCCCAATTCATGCAGCACAATCAAACAAATGAGGATAGTGGTAATAAATTTTAAAGGTATCCAACCAGCATCTAACAAAAATCATACAAACTTTATTCTTCACTTTTGCAATGATTACTTCACTACCAAAGCACTCTCCCTGGAAACATTTCTGACTCTAAATTATTTGGGATTGAGAGGCCAAATACTACCACTTGTTACTTTCAATGAAAAAAGGCCAAAGATCATATAATCATTTGTTGCATTGTGAAACTGCTATAGAGTTACATAGTCTGCTATGCTCCATTTCTGGGGTTCACAGGTTATACCTTTTAGGTGCTTAAGTTACTTAAGTGTTGTATAAACACTGTGTTAGGAAAAGATCCAGGCAAGCTGAGTTGACGGTGCCTCTTTTCCTAATGTGAAGCATCTGAAGAGTGAGTAACAGGGTACTTTTGATGAGGTGGAGTTTGCGAAGGCACACTTTGACGCATGTCATGCTATATTCCTCTCCAATTGGGTCTCACGGAAGTTTCCTAACTCAACTTCATCTTTTGCAGGCTTAATAGGAGTTCCAAATTTTTACAGGAGCGTAGTTTGTTTTGCCCCATACACTCCCCATTTATATGAAGTATTCAGAAGTGACATAAACAATGAGCCAGCAAGATAAAAATGAAAGGAAATCTAAAAGAAAGCTTTTACGAGAGTACCAGGCAACAACAATTATGGATGAGATAAAAGAAATTTCCCTAAAGTTCCTTGAGATGTCTAGGATGTATCAATGACAGAAACAATAATAAGTGATTATGTGCATATACAATATAACCCAAGCATTATGTGACAAGATTAATTCAATTGATTCATCTTTAAGCCATTTTATTAAATACCATGAGTATAAAAATATGTCGTGCACAAAACTTAGTATAAGGAACGGCTACTTCCATGGAATGTGTCTCAAAAGCATTTTAAAAAAATCAAAATTTCAGATACTTGGGTATGTATCTCTGGGGAAATTTTATTTAGGTTTCACCTACACCTAAACCTTAGGACAAGAAAACTGACAAGAGAACATGGATGAAATATATGAATTTTTCTTCTTCCAAACTCTTGTAAAATTAAAAATGAGTGCTCAACGAGTAGTCACACTCATTTTGCAACACCTATAAAACAAGAGAGCATATTGAAATAATATTTCAGGGTATTTATAGTGAGTTAGGAATATGTTGCTCCTCCTCCTCTTCAAAGTGCCCATTAGGTGTGCATCCAATAGAAAGAGAGCGAAAACCATAACCCAATTTCACTTCACTCCAATATCCAAACATTTCTGGCATAGGTACTTACATGTGTTTTGTTGTGTGTTCGTAAAACATGCACATAAGTCATACTAAAATACAACTTCCATAATTAGAAGTATCTCTTACCAACTAACTCATGGACACTGACACTAAGCAAAAGCAGCAAAATCCAACCAACCTGTTGATACGAAAGAGGGTGTATCACGGCACCACTTACTTCCAAGAAGTAGTCAGGAGTTATTGAGCATAGATCCTGAACCTGAAGAGCATCAGAAGGACAGGTCAAATTTACATCAAAACTGAAATGAAAAGCAAAAAGGCACACAAGATAGGAAATCCACAAAAGGATCTTGACTAAGAAGGTTGATATCCTGACCAAGAATGAAGTCTAGATTAGTGGCACATAATACTGTAACTATCTTATTATGTCAGTCACCCAGATATATCTTCTAGTACTATATTATTCGTACATCCAACAAATGACAACAATATCTGAGAGATTCATAGGACCCCCAATTACAACCAAAAAATTTAGGAGTTAGCATTAAGCAAGCATAGAAAGGAATAGAAATGCCCTTGCATCTTTTAGATTCCAATTCCTATCATATGGAAAAACAATAGTGCCCAAAGAATTGTGGACAAGACTGAAGAAAAAATTGAAAATGCAATTGCTCCAGTCCAAATTCAGAAGATCTCACTTGATCTTCTTTTGTGTAATTCAGCAAACATTTCATGAAAGATTGCAAAAGGTAGTGCAACCAAAATTACATGCAAAGTCCTCAAGTCTAACCTTAAAACTCCTCATAGAACACATATCCCCAGAAGAGTTCTATAAAGGGAATAGAAGGAACAATCACCCAAGATCTAAAATAATCACGATAAGATAATAAACGTATTAGAAATGAGTTACATTTATACCAACAAATAACGCATTCTTCCAGATATATTAACCAAGAGGTCAAGGATCAAAATTTTGTTTCTGGGTATCGTTTGAGTTAGTTTGGAAACAGAAGTGTCTCAGAAGCATGATGGAAACAGTGAAAATTTTTGGAAATGCACTAAACATTAGGAAACATAAAATCATGCTTATTTACATATTAAGTCCAATAAGAGAATAGTTGAGTATGTTTGTGCTCTATACATCCTCCATACAATAGTTTAGAATCCAAAAGCAATCGCTAATGTGAATGGAAGGAGGAATCAAATTAGCATGAAACAATTGAGCAATGATTTATATTGATAATGGTCATGCATAAAAGGTCAATCTTATTCCATTAAAAAAAAAAAAAGATCAAATTGATTGTCCATTTATCGAGTCATTTTTACAGTAAATTTGCCTCAGTGGTTTAGTATTTAAAAAAAAAACTGCACTCCTGATGGTCAATTTTTGTTTCAACCATTATCCTTTAATGGGATCTAAAGATGTAAGGGGTCAACTTCAGTTTCCCTATCATGAACCATATTACATGTAATCCCAGCCATCTCTTTAATAGGGATCTGCTTCCCAGATTAAAAGGGAAAAAGGAATGTCATTAGCTGACCACCACCGTCTCATGGACCACATGCAGGGCGCCACTATTCTAGCCCGGATGAAGCCAGGTTCTATTGATCATGTCCCCTTCCCAACAGTCGTACCTTGTAATTGATAGGAACACATTGCAGGGGCTTCCCTGCATCCGATCAACTCATACCTCCCTGCCTTCTCTCCAGGATCTCATTCAGTATATATATATCCTATCCAAAAGGGCTTTCCCCTGTCACTGCTCACAAGCTCTTCGTGTCAAAATCAAGAAGAGAATAGACCCAAACACAATGAAAAGGAAAACCATTCTGCATGTGTCGTGAGCTTTAACTGAAGCTGAAGATGATGACGATAATGGTGATGGCAACGATGAAGGTGATGTACTGATGTTGCCGACCTGTTCTAAGTCAATCCTTTTTCTTCTCTCTCCCTATGTTGCTCATCTCAGAGGAATTTGATATTTTGAATCTACTTTCATTTTTTTTTCACGGAGCAATTAGAAAAAGCTGCCTGATTTGTTGTTGGATCTATTGGAACCACATTGCCAATAAGGGAAACGGAAGTAGGAAAAGAAACGAAAAAACATAAACATGGCCTAAAAATATGAAAGGAAACGGGCTATAGATGATACAAATTTTAATATGATATTTACAAAGAAAAAAAATACAATTAATTATGCTTAGTACCCCTGCACATTATGTTAAATTCTCTTTGGTCCTCATTTTTCAATTGTAATAGTCAACCCCTCACACATTAGGGGGGTGACTGCTACAATTGAAAAAACAGAGACCAAAGTGAGATTTCAAGTGAAGTGCAAGGATGCTAAGCGTATAACCAAAATTTTGTTAAGAATCTTAAAAATAGCATATAAAGTATTAGAATACTTTCATGACTAATTAAAATACCTATGCTATACAATATATATAAACTTAATACAACAATTATATGTTTTTATTGGAAAATCAATACCAATCAATCAATATACAATATAAAAAAGTAAGCCGCTATCGCCGAGGTTGCGACAAATGGCTCATTTTGAATGGCTCTAAAGTGTTATTTAAAAATAAAAAATCATTTTTTGGTTGTCTCTTTGGTTCACTGTACATATATTTAATTGTTTCGTTGTCTCTTTGGTTAATGCATGTACTTATTTTTTTGGATTGATTCAATGTACTTATTATTCAATGTATTTACTTAATGTATTAGTGGTGTTTGTGGCTGATTGTATTTTTTTTGTTCATTTATTTATAGATGTTAGTACACTGATTAATGCATTTATGCCTATATTTATGTTAATACATGTATTTTAGGTTCATATATATATATTGATTAATACATGAATATAAGATTCATTGTACTTGTTTTGGTTAATGTATGTTATGTTCATGAACATACACTACATTCATGTAAGTGTATAGATTACTACATATACATGCACATATTATAAAACAATTATTATTAATATATTTATTTATTTATATAAAATACACAATTGAACACAAATAATTAGATGAACATACAATTAGTTCACATAAATGGTTAAATGAGTTAAACATAAATAGTTAGATGAATACACAATTAAATTATGTAAAATAAACTACATAAAATATTAAATAATAAATGTTATTATATTTATTTTATATGTAAAATCACAACAACAAAATATAAGACTAAAAAATTAAAAAAACACATTGTGCATTGGTCATTTTCGCTGTGATTATAACAAGTGGCTTACTTTGAGTGCCTTTTTTTTTTTTTACCTTTGTTTTCTAATATATCTAGGTTATATTCCCTATACAAACAACACTTACAAAAACAAAAATAAAAGGTCAAATCACTACAACAAAACAATAAATTAAAATTAAAAAACAAATCTTGTAGGTGGCTCTTTTTTTATCCGTTGTTTTTTTAATTTATCTAGGTTCACTTCCTTGTGCAAATCAATAAATAATTATCAAAAGATATTACTTCTTTTGACCTTTTAAAATTCATTTTAAAATAAAATACCTCCTTTTTATAAAAAGTTGTAAAATTCAATTGACTATTTTCTTAGTTTTCTAACTATTACTTTAAGTACATGCATTATAAAAAATTAAGATTGTATCTACATTTAATAAGAATTCTAAGTAATTGACTATTTTTTTAATTTCCTAACCTATAACCTCAAATACATTCTTTTTATTACTTCGACAAATATTAAAACACATATCACGCATGCATCATTTAGTTGTACAAAGTGGGGGCTGGTTGTATAAAGTGGGGACCTATATTTTTCACAACTTCTAATACTATGTACAACCAAACATATATAGTTTCTATACAAATTAAACTCTAATTTCAATACGAATTTAAAAAATTAATTAGATTATCTTCCTAATTTTACCTTTAAATAAACGTATTCATGATGCTTAAAATAAATTGTTTCAATTATTTAAGTTTCGACTTCAAATATATAAGTAGTTGATAATTTTTTTACACTACTAAAAATATCATATATACAATAATTACTAATCAGCCCTCTTTTTCATTACTCTCTTTATGAGAATAATTAATTTTTATTTTTAGAATGATTACATTTATCTAGTTTATATATTTCATCGAAATTATATTATTTTTAAAATACATAAACAGAGATAGATAATACAGTTGAGTATACTAATATTCAATTTACTATAAGTATATCTGGGTTAGTTAAATTATATAAAAACTTTAAAAGTAGTACCAAAGAAATTATATTCAGTCTTTATTTAAAATAATTGTCGTTGAACAATGAATATAAAGAGGTATTCCAAGCCCGTGCATTGCACAGGTCTAAAACTAGTAAAATTATAAGCAGCGTGTTTGTAAAGAGTTTTCATAATACTTTTTAAGAGTTTCTGATCAGATCTTTAAAATATGTTAAGAGTTCCTTAATTGATATTTTTTTTTAATAAGTAAATGTGTATTGAAAACAACCGCCAGAAAGAGGACGAACCCTGAACAACAAGCATATACAAAACACTCTATCTCCTATACCTTCATTGCCTATATATCTACAAGTGTATACAAGTGACCCAGAAAGTCTACAAAAGTAGTCAAACTAAAAAGAGTAGCATCAGACATCCAATAAAATAGGGAATTGAGGATGATTCCCTTTAAAGTATGTATCAGACGCTCCACTCTGTCAAAAGCTCTGTAATTTCTCTCCTGCCAAATGTTCCATATTACACAATGCAGAATAATATCCCAAACCCTTCTAACCCTCCTGTTCAAGCAACCACAACCACAATCCCAACCCCAACATCGCATCAATGCCTCTAGCGATGCAGGCATCGCCCACTCCACTCCATGCAAAGAGAATACCATGTTCAAACAGTCCCAAGCCACTAAACAATGTAGGAAGAGGTGATTAATCGACTCATTACTTTTCTTGCACATATAGCACCAACCCAAAATAATCTTCTTTCTCTTCCTTAAATTAACTACTGTCAAAATAGACTCCTTAACCACTGTCCACACAACAAAAGCCACCTTCGGACACCCAATCTTCCTTCAATTCCAAATCGCTTCCCTGAAAACTCATTTGTAGAACGGAGACGAAACTCTTATGAAATCTTAATTTTGAAGGGAAACTTCCAACTAACGTTTTCATATCAATTAAGGACTTTTGAGGATGCAATCTATACAACGCCATTTTCGAAGGAAGATTGGTCTACAAAGCTGGAAATCCTTTGAGTTGTTGGACGAATCTGAAGATAAACCATGTGTCACGGTGATAGAGCGAGGAAGAGGGACTCGGAGATCTGTTACTTTTATGGGTTTCGAAATCAAACGGGTGTCTCAGAAAATGAAAGAAGCTACTCTAAGTAGAGGGGCAAGAAGATTATTGGGAACTTGCGAGGAGGCAAGAGGGAGATTGAGTGCCGTCTTCGCCAGAACAGTGGGGGCAGATTTATGGAATTTGCAGTTTGTTCTGTGAAAGGCGAAGTAAGATCTGTGTTCCTAAGTCAGATCTAGGGGATGGATGGGACAACTTTGCTAAGGTATTGATTGATTTTGATCCCGGTGGTCGTAAAACTCAAAGGAGCTTTACATAGAAATCGTTCTTGCAAGGAGCAGAGCTACAGATCTGGCCAGGTAATACCTTGACGTGGCTCCAGTCCCTCCAGGCGACAAATGTGATTTCGTAGTGGTTGAAAAATCCTGCGAAGATAGGCTTAAGTTTATGGGTAAATGTCTGGTGGGGAGGATTGGGGGAGCTGAGGCAGAGGTGGGGGAGTTGAGGCAGAGGTGAGGGAGGCAAAACTTGTGCATCAATGGGCTCTCCGTGCCTGGGAAGTGTCGGCGGGGCTTGATGTGGTGGATATAAGTGGAGCGTATTACCTTTTTGTATTTCTATCGCAAGTGGAAGCCAGGAAAGTGCTTGAGAAGGAATGGCACTGCAGAAATTAACCTATTTTCTAGATTGGTGGTCGTCGATAGGAGCGTGTCACAGACCCCAAGCTGGTCCAAGATTTGTGTGGGTTCAAGCCTATGTTAACTAGACTCTTCTAAATATGTGAAATACCCGTGTCGGACCCTCGACACTCGGGATATGGAATATGTGTCCAACATGGCTAGTTGAACATGCATCTAATAAGTATGCATAACTAATTGAGTTTACTATAAAACTAAGCATAAGACTTCAATTTTCGGCATAAAATGCTATATTTTAACTTCTAAATGTCATTTTACCTTAAAAAACCAAAAAAGTATATAAAAAATTTGAAACCTAACCGTGTCCAAGTGTCATTGGCTATGAGAATTAGATGAACGTAACACTTAAACAAGTACCCACACTCGACACCCGTACTCAAGTCCAAGTAACATAGATTAGAGCTGTCGGTGTTCTAGTTCATATATGAGATATTGAGGTATTTCACGCAACAGGAGACAGATGTGGAGGATTTATAGAAGTAGATGAAGAAACAAAGGAGAGAAAACATATGAGATGGCTCGGATGAAAGTGAGAGGTGAAGGCCAAAATATTCTGGTGTCGATCTCAGTCGAAGTTGGGGGCTATAAGTATGTGATCCCTCTTTGGTCAGAAAAAGGACCATTGATGGACTACCGCACAAGATGCGAGGAGGTGCAGAGACAAATCAACTTATCGGAGCAAAAGAAGGGAGTGGCGCGTGAGGGTTCAAAGAATCAGAGGCGCGTCGAGGAATGAGGGAGAGAAAAGTTACGGTCTTCTCAGGGATGCGCAGAGATTAGACAGAGTCAACCCAATTCAAATTCTCAACCTGGTGTCCATCACAAGTAAAGGTGACAATCACATGTAAGGGACCAACTGGGTCAGTACAATCAAATGGGTAAGTTTTATGGGTCAAACGGGTAGCTGTTGCAAGGGGCAAGGGCCTTTTTATGCAGAAAAATGGTTTGGGCAAGGGTCAGGCCCAACTCTCATGGGTCTTATAAAGCTCTTAAAACAACATGGCAATATGGCCCAAGTTCGATTTTGGGTTCTCTAAAAAGGCCCAACAAGCAAATAGAACAGCCAGTTCATTCTACTAGGTGGCGAACAGATTTGTTATGCTACAGACAGATTTGTTATGCTTCCCGCTATGATCGAAACATGGCCTTGCATCGAATAAAATGACAAAGATACATCTCTACTATTATAGAGCCAACAATTGAAGCTAGTGAAGCTCCAAATTCAAAAGCAAAAATCGTATCACCTCAAGGATAAAATAGTAACAGCACACACCTTTTATTCACACGTAGTCCACCTTCCCACTTTTTGTACAGTTACACAACGTAGTAACCACCCAATCACTTATTTCTTTTAACTTTTAAAAAGTGATATAGAAAGTGATAGGGTGTTACTATAGCATATGCAAATAACGTGTGTGCCACTCCTCTAGTATGAAACAACTTTGTGGTGGCCGAAACCTTGGAATTTTGAGATTCCACGACTCGTATCGGTTGCTAGGGAAACCGAAAAATTCTGGTTGTTTCAACCACAATGAAACAAAATTTCATTCCTCAAAACAGGTTAAACGTTTTAGCTTCATTATTCAAAATCAACCAGCAAGTTGAGATTCCATAGAAACTGTTTCCATATAGGTCTAACTTTATAGCATATTTTATTCCTCAAGAACCTGTAAACACCCTTCACTTCTTCACTTGAAATTTCCTTATCCAAAGAAATGTCTTTACCGCTTTATCTTTGCCTTATTGCACTATGCATAAAACCATTCAGTTATCAAATGGGTTTATCAGACAGTTAAATAATCGAACAATGACGGTCCACTAAGTTAATAAATTAAAGACACAGCTTTAAGACACAAGTTGGATACAGCTCAACCATGCTTAGCAAATATTTATGTGAACTAGAAATATAAAAAAAAAAAATTGCAACAGCTTTACAGACTGACTAGAAAACATACTGGCATCCAAATTACCAAATGCCCTTTACCAATTATGCAGAGCTATGTTACCTGGACTCATTTAAATTTTTAAAATATCTGTGTCATACACTCAACACTTGGACAAGGGTATAGGATATGTGTCCAATATGAGTAGTTAGACATGCATCCCACCAGCATTCATAAATAATTGAGTTTACTATAAAACTATACATAAGACTTCTATTTTATACAAAAAATACTATATTTTAATTTGCAAAAATTATTTTACCTTAATAAATAAATAACAAGTATCTAAAATATATGAAATTTAGCTATGTTCAAGTATCCTTGGAGATAAGAATTAGATGAATTTGACGCTTAGACCCATACCCATACCTACGTCTAGGTAAGACAGATGCAGCACATGCCCAAATAATGGAAATAGTATACATATTAGCCAATCAATGTCTCTTAACTTTGGAAGCACAGACAATTTCATTATCTACCACAGCAACCTATCACATCTCTACCCAACAACTATAGCAATCTGCCACAAGGAAGTAAAAGCATAAACAAATACTGTACTAAACCAAAGCAAGACACAAAATGAGCAATACTAAATCTTACCACTAAGTCGACAGTCAATGGTGAGCCACCCCTTTCAATCTGTAATTCAATCTTCCGGTCCACACTGTCATCAAGTAATGTTTCCATTTTCAGGAACTGAGTAATTACCTGCACTAAGGATTTTGATATATCAAAGATAACTCCTGCAGGTTATTTCAGGCTTTCAGCACTTTAACTGAAAATTATGATACAACTTCCAATCCACAAATCAGTATGAATTGGTTAGTGGAATGTTGAAACTGGTAACTTGAAAGAACGTCTGCTAAAACAGTCTAATCCTGGACTTCATCATTTATGAAACAGATGCAAATTAACTAAAGCAATTACACAAAATTATAAACCTAAACTTCAGCTTCAATAAACTTCCAACAAATTAATTTCACCTCCGAAGGAGAAAGTTCAACATAATTTAGAAATTTAAAGACAAAAATTCATGTTTTAGAAAATTTCGCACCAATACAATTTCAATATACAGAGGAAAGTTTTTCAAATTTTTTTTTTTTTTTTTTTTTTTTGACATTTAGAAGTTTATATAAGAGGGCGCAACCCTGTACAAAGGCAATCCTAGTGGAAAACAGGTGCTAAGCTAGTGTTGTTAAGGAGTCTGAATCCCAGACACAACTTCACACTTTGAAAATTTGGTTTATAGTGGAAGTTTCACTACTTATAATCATTCTTGGGCAATCCTAATCAGAAACTGTTATGCTCAGTTTTTTTGTAATAAACAACTCTGATCGCAGTGCATAATTGCAACTTGGAATCTACCTAAGTTAAGATATAGTCTAACTGTACACAAGCAATCAACAATATAATACTTCTAAATGAGCCAAAACCCAAAAAGTTGAGAAGCAAAAGGCAAGAGGAGCATATAGAGAAAGGACAATAAGTAAATATTTAGAAAAATATTCATTAAAATTAGCAAATGCTGCTGAGAAAAAACCAATGTTCACTGTAAAAACATACTAGGAAGTGAATTAAGACACACAAATGGAGTTAATATATATGGTACATGGTTGAAGAATTCTTACGTCCCCATTTATGCGAACAAGGACATCACCAGGCTCCAAAAGGTTGTGAGCTGGGCCACCTGGCACCTAAGAGGCCCAGAATGATAGCAGACATTAAAGAGAGGACAAAGCTATACTCAAATAACTCCAACACTTCGTATACTCACCACGGAATCAACAACAAGCATTCCAGTTTCACCAAGCGGAGATGCATGTCGCACCATCTAATCCAGTCAAAAAACTCATTAAAATGTGAACAAATCTCATGTCATTATTTTGAGGAACCAATGAAATAAAAGAATGCAGGCTTTCACAAAGACCTAAGTACCTGTTCTGTTTCACTTCGTAGACCAAGGCGACGTGTCTCATCAAATCCTTTGTGGAGGAACGTCATCTATATTATGAATTTTTTTTTTGTAAGTGTCATCCATATCATGAATTACTAGAGCCAAATTATATGACAGGAGATCTTGAATTGCGCACACAAGCCAAACAGAAAGAAATTCAGGAGTGTGATCTTCTTTGTAAGAATTTTTTGCTCTAAATAAAATTCCTCATCATTAGCGGCATGATATTCATGACTTCATCAATCTGGCACGAACATGAGGCCACATGCACATGGAGCCATCTCTAAATAACAAGACCCATTTCCAACATCATTATGAAAACATGCAAAAAGCCACTGGTTAATAATTTTCACCAATCTGGGAAAACAAATTATTGTTTTTACTGTCATTCTGCTTTTCTTTTCTTTTTCAGATGGAAATAGATGCCCTCCAAGAGAAGTTAGAAAAATTAGAAAAGCAACGAGTTTAAACTACTTTTCACAATGAGTCCACTAAGACAGCCCACAAAGATATTAAGGCCAAACCAATCCCTCCCAAAAAGGATGTCACAGGGATGGAACACATAAATGCACGGAGGCAATCAAGCCTTATTTTGTAGCCTCGCAGCCATGAACTACAACCTTTTTTAAAGCGAATATAATATATCATAGATAACTGATCTTCCATTAGAAAAGAAAATAGAATCTTCAAACTTGTACCATTACACGTCCACATTACTTGTACCACAGATAAGAACATTAATGGGATGACCATGGGGACCTACACATAATACTTTATAATAGAGCATAGAATAGAACCTTGAGCATGGAAGCATCCACAGAAGGCCAACAAGATTAATGTATTGTGGAGAAAGGATAAATTACGAGCTTGAATTTTAAGTACTACATGTTATATCGACCAGATACCATTTTAATAAAAAGCTTCATAATGTATTGTCAGGCAGGAATATAGAATACAATGATGTTAAAAAGCAAATGAAAGCCAAGCAAGAGAAGATTCTTAGGTTTTTATTTGTACAGATGCTGAGATTAAGGCAGCACTCACAAAGTACAAAAGCGCAAGATGGAAGATTTTCAAAACTCAAACACTGAATCTATAGTAACAACAACTGAACAAAGGGAGTATTGGTTGAAATAAAGTTCTACAAGGATAAGAATTAACAAACCTGCAGTGTACCACGAGGAATAGCAACCGCCTCCCATTTATCACAAAAAGAACCACTTCCCTTCTGCAAGAATTTTAATGCCCTTACAACCTGCAAAGAGTATAACCACAAGATGAGTGCTTAGGAACAATGACATCTAAATCACGATGGCATCAATCAATCAGTGGGAATTTAAGGCTTCAAATATCTAGAACACAAAGTGGATGGTTTTAGATAATTGAAGCACATATTTAAACCAACATCCCACGATGCCAACCTTCACATAGAATATGGACGATAAGTGATCCACAAAATTTAATATAATACGATAAGACTTCCCCTTCTGTGGATACAAGGTGTCACAAAAAAAATGAAAATGAGCTGATGTTAGAAGGAGAATATCATTAGCAGCACCAGCTCCAATATGATTCATCTAAAGGGGAGTGAACCTTAATGTCTTGAAGGACAGATTCTGTAATTCAAACTCACTGATGGAAAAACTCCAATCTGCATAGTCATCTTCAAGTTTCTTCCTGCCGAGAATGCAAATATTCCTCATTCTCATAAATCAGGATAGAAGGGCATGCATTTTCATGGTAACCAGGTAATGGAAATTAGGAACGGCAACTGCTCGAAAATCTTTTATGCCCTGTTTTGACCACTAATGTTAAAATTATCTAATGAGTGGGTTAATCCAACACATGGCAGTATAAAGGCCAATTTTTTTTCCAGCTCAGACGGTTGAGTTAGGTAGAAAAAGTAGCAGTTTTTTGCTTTCCAAAAGATTAAACTAATAAGATTGAGACTTCAAAAACCTTTTAGGGAAGATATTACACCATCAAAATCAATCTCAAATGCTTCTCTGGGCCCATAAACCCAAAGGTCGAGCTGGCTCTGCCCAGCATTTATAGACCGATAAAAAAGGCAAGGGGGAAGCCTCAAAGCCTGACACACAAGCTAATCCAAATTTTGTACTCAAATTTAACTTACATAGTGAAAAGTGAAAGATGAATGAATATTGACAACATTTACAACAAAACATCAGCAGTACATATGATAGGAGGATAAAACCAGAATGGTATATCCTTGAGCGTGTAGAGAGAATTAAACCAGCACTATTAACAGAAAAATTACTTCAAGACAGTCTGCTTGGAAAATGAACCCATAAAGGTAGTATGCATGACTAGACAAAAGAATCAAACTACAAAGAAGAAAAGAACAAGAACTGCAAGATATTACTAAAAAATAACAGCAATTGATTTAGACATTCAAAAGAGAGTAGATAAATGTTTATCCCAAGGGTAAATACAAGAAGAACAAGAAATAAAGCAAAAGAAGAAAGAGCATAACGGCAAACCTATACATCATAAACTACAAAAAAGTGGAAGTTTCTCAATTCATTCTCCACAGTCTGAGCAGGCAACGGTAGAAGGTTGTTTCATTCTCAAATAAATAATGCGCACAAAATTGGGTAAGTTCTCAGGTAGAAAAGCTTTTTTATTAGATTGGCTATTTGCATTAAAATGAGTTCAAGTTAAGCTAGCTCCAGGCTGCCAACTTTCAGTTTGAATCAGGTCTGGACCATCTGGCATTCAACCAAGTAATCAACACAATAAAAGCCAGTTGCATCTTCAATAGACCATGGAAACAGTTAAGCTCCATATTTGACAACATTGGAAGTATGACAACATTGAAAGTATGGCACAGATGTCACAGCAAATAATTGAAAAGATACTCACTCTTTCCAAAGGCAAGAAAAATGCTGAAGCACTTGATGACTTGCTCCCAGCATTCAACGCCACTGCCCTGCCTTGCCAATCAATCACTGGGGAACCACTTGAACCCCCTTTAGTCCCAGATGCTGCCTGTAAGTAAGGGGAAAGAGGAAGAGGTAGAACAATAAATACTTGGCTTGAGACAGAACCAACAAGGCTTTCATAAACTGAAAAGAAACAAGTCAAGGATGCACAAAAATTGAGTTAGCAGCAAAATCACAAGAGGGGCTCAACAAGAATGTCTCACAAAATTAGTGGGGCTCTTTCTATTTCTTCTTTTTTTCCCCTGAAACTTCTTCAGCTTCTAGACTTCCATAAACTTCTATAGACCATAGCCACAAAAGCAAGAATACTTCACACCCCCTAAATCCATATATCAAAGAAAAGAAATGCATGCAATGTTAACAACAGGAGCACTACAACACAACACTACTCCAGCACATTTATTGCTGGTCACAGCTATCGCCATCACCATCACCTCTGCCACTTGTACCAAAACCAAAATAATAAAAAAAAACTAATCATTAAGTTGGCATTTTTTAGTTGAATTATAATTGCTTAGGCTGAATTCATCATGGTGAATCTTACTATGATCATATATTTTTAAGTGATTTATATACATCATATCCATTGTTCATGTCATGGTGAATTCATCATAACCATTGGTCATATCCTAGTGTATTTATGTTGCCTGTATGGTATTACCATATATATCTATATCCTAAGGATGTGACTATGGGTTATGCACTTCTAGGCTTTAGTCGTCGATTATCTTACATCTTGATTGTATTTGAGGAAAAAGACTTTTGTTTCCGTATTTATGAACTTTCAGAGAGTTCCTACAGTTAATTTTCTTGGAAGCATCACTACACGCCACATAAATATATACATCAAGGCAGCAGATCAATAAATAAAACTAAAAACATGATGACTATTACACTAAATCACAATGCGGACAAAATTATAATTCCTACAATGAGGCCACATATTTAGGCAATAATTAAAATTACAAAAACAGGAAGTGAGCCAAGCTGAACATGTTTGCATGAAAGAAAAATATGTGGGGGTGCATTAAGTTCAGGAAAAGCCACAGCATTCTGGTTTCATGTCCCTAGATAACATTTTCTATAGTTTCCCTTTGCAAAAACGTATAGATCTAAGGAGCACAGACACTACTAAGAAGGTGTCGTTTCCGTGTCGGAAATACATCCAGACATGTCCTATTATTTCATTAATTTTTCTAGAACTGGACATGCTTTAGACACATGGGGAACATGTATCCATGATGGCCACGCGTGCGACTATGACAATCACTTAGACACAGATAAAACACATTGTAAGTTTGAAAAAAATAACTTAGGATTCAATTGTAAAATAGATACAATGTGATTTTATATCTAATTTGCTGTTTAAACAATAGAATTCGCGATTTTTAATTTTAATTAGTATTATTCTATAATTTTCATTATCTTTGAGCAAAATATTTGTATATATGACACATAAACAATATATAAAAATATATAATTTTGTTGTGTCTCTACCGTGTTGTGTCCTGCATTTTTTTAAGATTTTTGTGGTGGTGTATCGGTAAATATATAATTTCCTTGCCTTGATTGTTACAAAGGGGAATGCTACCACATTGATCCCATTGCTAGAGAAGAAAACTCACATATTGCTTATGTAACTTATCCTTTAGACCTTTTTGAAGAAGGTTATGTTACTAACATGTTTACTTCCATTGTGGTCAATGTATTTGGGCTCAAAGCCCTACGCGCTCTATGTCTAGAAGATCCATGAATCCCTCACGCATATTCTAAAAATTTCCAAGGATCGCCTCATGGCATCCAAGTTGAAAGACATAAATTGAACAAGTACGTTCATCCCCAAAAAAAATGTTTTCCCAGAGTTCTTTGCGTTATAGTTTCAGAATAAACTGTTCTCCTCAGGTCCCTATATCTTGCTATGTTTCCTTTTTGTTTTTTGCTTTCAGCAAACAAGATTTGCTCCCTCTTTTCTATGATATTTCCCACCCCATTTTACGATCAATATCTTTTTGTAAATACAAATTAAGCTTCACATACGATCAGTAAGTCTTTGCCTATATACATGTCTAAGTAAAATATATACAACATCAAACTAGGAGAGCTCAAACATTTATTCAAAGGAAAATAAACTTGTTGACATTCAATTAAAAAATGAGAAGGAAAAAATACTAGCAATGGTCCTCAAAAGTAAGTAGAACAACCTAAGAATTGTGTTTAGCAATTTGAATGATAACGGATACCAACCACCAATCAGTAGAAATGCTGATCGGTGAGCCAACACAATTATTAGCAACTTGAATTATCAAAATAACTCCAGCTGATATACTCAGTAATTTCTAGAACCCAACAAAAAGCACCTAACGTCACAACGCTTACTTGCATGTAGAATGTGTTGAAGTCATTGTA
This sequence comes from Euryodendron excelsum, assembly GCA_033060915.1. NCBI lineage: Eukaryota > Viridiplantae > Streptophyta > Magnoliopsida > Ericales > Pentaphylacaceae > Euryodendron > Euryodendron excelsum. Next base: position 40,779,867 of record CM065385.1, on the reverse strand, counting down.
GCCATCCCTGCACCAAGAAAGGCAATGTCGTCAACGTGTAGCTAAATAGTGGCAAAGGGTAGCAATGCGGCTTGTGCAAATAACAGTTTTCACAGGCATAAAAAATTTTCTTTTTTTATCTTTCAAGAGAAGTAGAATAGACATTAAGATAAAAAAAAATTTAATAAAACTTTGAGGGTGGGGAAGAGTAAGTAAACAAACAAAATTCAACTCTAAATCTACTACCATCTAATTATGGACAGTTAAAGAAAATAAAATATCAGTACTCAAAAATAGAAAAGTCATTTCCCCTGCAACAGTCATTGACTGTGGTGTTTGTATCAGTAATATCAAAGGCAAAGCACAAATGTCTTAGGGAACAGTCCCTGAGTTGAATGAATTCATGTGAAAGGCATTTGTTAGGATGGTCCACTGGCTTCATAGTTCCATGTCATACACATATTCATTTTTTTTCTTTTATCTATTTTATCAGAAAAATATATTCTATAGAAAAAGGTACCAAGGGGTACCATCCATGTGCAATTTACCAGATAATCTGAAGAGAGCTATAAATCGACTTTCTAATCTGAAAAGCAGTTCTTCTTTCACCCTCGAAAGACCTCCTACTGCACTCGCACCAAATAATCCACATTAGAAAATGAGATACCAGAAACCAGGTCTTTCTTTCTCTTTCCCACTATAGCCTCCCCAACCCCCCACCCCAAGCCCGCACACCCAAAAGATGCCATGATGTCCCTGGCACCATAGCATTGATTGAGTCCCATCCTCCTTGCATATGCAACACCAATTTATATGAATCTGTCGCCTCCTAATCAGATTATCAATAGTCAGGATCTTCTCACGAACAACCATCCAAACAAAAAATGCAACTTTAGAAGAAGCATCAGACACCCACACTACTTTCCAAGGAAAATGCGACCCTCTGTGACTGAATAAAGCTTTATAAAATGATTTCACCTCATCACATCACATCCTCTCCATCTCAGTTGGGGAATAGAATAAAGAATATGCATAAGCGCCATAAACTCTTCCACCTCCCAAATTATTCCGCTCACGCAAGAATGAAACATCCCAAAAACTTGAGATCCATATATCTTGAGATAATCTTTGACAACCACCCCTTTATCCTGCACCCACTCAAACTAGGGCCAGAAAGACTTCCTTAAACCTCACATAGATAATGGTAGTCCATTTCGGAGCCCACCCTTTATTTAGATGTTGGGGCAAGGCATAGGAACAACACGTGCTGGCTTACAGCAAAATCAGGACTATATAAATGAGCCAGAGCTCGATTAAAAGGCCACTGCAGCCAAAAGATGTGCAGGCACTACATAGTGGTAATAACAGATCTTCCACTTAGTTTCAACAAGGCAAAAGATTGAGGCAAAGATGATCCAAATTATACTTAACTGTGATTGATCAGAGAGCAAATACTACTTCACATGAGTAATATCTCAGCGAGACTACAAACTCAGCATTAATGACGCAAAAAGAATATCTTTGCATGAAGATACAGACATCATAATCTTAATCAAGGTGGGGTTGAAATCATCAGCTTTGAGAAGTAGAAGATGACATGATGCAAAAATCAAAACCAGAGTAATAAAAGACGCACGCACACACAGACGCAGATATATATTTTTGGGTATTGTTTACCAACTTCATGGCATTGGACCCATTTTTTGATGGACAAAGCCAAACCTCACACCCTTTTCTTTTTTCGACAATCAGGGAAATATCATTACCTACCAAATCTGCAACCCCCCTCTTCATCATCACATTTGGCAAAAGGCCATTATCAAAGCCACCCTATCCACACAGAGAGAAACCACTGAATGAGAAGCAGATTTTATATGGTGGCTGCTCTCTTTTTGTCACAAGAAGCAGTTGATTAGGGCTTTCGTGGTACAGTTATTGACAGATATTAAAGTGATTAGAGAAGATATTCTGCCTGGAGAAGACATTCCTCCAACTCTTTCCTTTTTATATCTTAGGTTTACAAATTACTTTAATAACCTCATTTCAAAGATGTCACAGAGATATTTAACAATATGTAAATCTGGGTACATGATGTTGCTTAGATTTTTAGTTGGATTTTTTGTTTACTGCCTTTGACAATTAGAGCAGTTATTTTTTATTCTCCTTCAATGTGTATTTAGAGACTTAAATCAACTCAAGTGGTCACAAGCCAATCACATGACTACTTAAGGGCCATTACAAGTGGACCTATCAAGTCTTGACACATAAGCAAGAGGATGCTTCGGTTGGACTATAGATAAGAGCCCTATAACTTTGGAGTGCACAAAAGAACCGAAGACCCAAGAACCGAACCAACCCGGCCTCCATGGATTGATTTAGTTCAGGTCTACTACCCGGCCTCCAAGGATTGGTTTAGTTCAGTTCTCAGGTTGGTTTGGGTCCTAAAGAATTCTAACCTGAGAACAGAACTTTGGACATTTTAAGAGCAAAAAGGCCCAAAACCAAACCAAATGCTTGGCAGACTATATTAAAATTTTCTATGTAAATATTTTGTACGTCTTTAAATCATTAATTGTTGCACTTAGATATTGTTGATTTGTTTTGTACGTTGTTTTTTTCTTAACTTTGTAAGAAATTAAGGATACAAAATTGAGAATTTTTTTAAAACTTTAAAGTGAATAAATCAAATTTCAGAAAAAAAATAATAAAAATAAAAGGAACCCAACCTAAACGGACCAGAACCAACCCTAGCCAAAGTGGACTATGGAACCAACCTGAACTGACTAATATTGATTTCGTTTAGTTCCAAGGTATGGTAGTTTGGTTCTGGGTCCAAAATCCAGAACTGATCGAGATTGATTCAATTCTGGGTTTGGCACAGTCCCAAACCAACTCAACCCATGCACACCCATATCAATACCTCTCCTAGGTGAGAGTGGGGTCCCAATTGGCTGAATTATCAACATACGTTGGATGCCTCTTTCCTTCTCTCCCATGGCTCCCTCATCTCCCTCCCATGTTCTCTTCTTTTACTACTTTCTCTTCTCTTCTTCTCAGTGTTCAGGTTATCTTCCTTCTTCTTCGTCTATTCCCTGTTCTTGTGATGATTGAAGGCTCAAAGATTAGGTTAGGTTTGTTGTGCATTCCTTGTTTAAGAGGCCCCTTTTTGTAGTCTTACCTTTCACCCACCATAAACTTGGTTTCCTTTCTTCTTCTTTTCCTTAAAATTATTGGTTTAAAGATCAAAATCATCAAACTCTGCTCATTAGATCATCTCTTTCATGATTTAACCTTCCATCAAGTTCTAGCCCTAAACTCAGAGACTTTCTTTTCCAACTTGCTCACAGTCAAAATATAAGTTTCCTTGTCATGCTTTATTGCATTTGGTGGATGTTTGAAAATATCTTAAGCTTGTGGTAGAGTTCAATTTGCTAGTGGAATAATCATGTTTATTGCCTTTGGTAAATTGCTCTTTTGCTCGCCCTGTGGTTAGATATAATTGATTGTTAGTGCTAAGAATCTCTCATAAGGTTTGCATTAGTACATAGCTATCCTACTTAAAATGAAGTAGGATTGCAATTCACTGTGTGTGTATATGCATGTGTGTGTAGTATATATATATACATGCATATATCTGTATGAAAATGCCTGTATCTGCATGATTGCATTAAGAAGGGACATGCAACTTCCTAATCAAAGGACCAAATGGAATAACAGATAATTGAACATCACAATACTGTCATCACCAAAGAGATGTCAGATTTGACCAGCTTTTGCATTCTAGTTAAGTGGGCGAGAAGTCCAAAAATAAAAATGAAGTATGTATACAAAAATATTAAAGGTAAGACATACTTTTTATAATGAGGAGCATCTCTGTCCAAACGAGCAAGTGTACCAGCCAGAATAGAAACCTGCAAGTTCAGAGTACAATCAAACAATGGAACACTTAAGTCACACACCACACACCCAAAAATTAATTAATTACTTAAAACAAAATATTGCAATAGGTACCGTATAAAACAAGTTGGAGCCGAGAAAAGCACTTTAATGACATTTTAAGAATAAAAAGTAGGAAATAAAACGGTAGCAATAGCAAAGAGACACTGGTACCATTTACGACCTGGGACAAGTTGTATGCCAGTTTAATCCATGGTCTTAAAGAATTTATAACTGCCTAGGTTGAAGAAATTATACATTAATTACGATCACGGTAGCCTCAGACCAAGTGGAGTTAATTGCATTATCATGAGATCATAATCATCAACTTGGTGTTGTACTCATCACTTGTAGTAGGTGGTAGAGATGCATAAATCTGATTGGTTCATGAGTTTGTATGTCTTCATTCACAATCTCCTTTTTACAACATACTTTATAATACCATTGGTTGATGGCATAACAAAACCCCTTAAGACTAGTTTAGAGCTATGGAATCAAGAGGCGGAATGGGAGTATGTTTTAAGTCTACTTCAATCCATCATTTTGATGAGCTTAGACATGGCATGCCATTCCAATCAACTCATAAAGGCAGGGTGTCATGTCATAACCTTATGATCTACTAATTCACTTAAAAAAAATATGAAAAAAGTAGTAACAAAAACATTTAAAAAGAAAAAAAAACTAGCCACATTTTCCTATGGAATAGAGCACAAATTCAGATACTTTTTTCAGTTAATCAAGTGCCACCACTTCAAAATTTAGTCCTGAATTCCGCCAGTTGCTTTAATCCCCTCACTAATACCCTAGCTAACATATCTACTCAAATACATCCATATATCACAATACTCACATACAGTACTAGCTTAGAAACTTCCAGAGAAGGGAAATAAAGGATTTCAAACAATCGAATATTTTTCCTTTCTGGACCCATAGTGACTGTAAGAAAAATGATTTTATACTGTTGAAGCAATTAGAGTACATCTTGAAGGGGGATGTTGCAATTTGTCCACAAAGGCAGATTTTTTTCGGAACCTAAATGATTAGAGATAATTCCTGGCTTGGGTGGACATATGGAGAGGTCGAGTTCAGTAATCTTATATTAGCATCGCAACATAATATCATGAGACATACTGAAACAACAAATATATTATACATACCTTCTCTCCACTATCATTACCAACCACCCTGATTTCTAGTCCAACACAAGCAACCTCTGGAGCAAGAGGAATCTCCTCGTAGCTTAGAAATTGTATGGCACCAGGGTCATAACGAAAGAAGCCAAAATCATGAACCTATAAGAAAACACGTGTATTTTAGTTCACTACCATATATACCTATGTTAGTTCACTACCATATATGTATACACAAATAACTTTAACAATGCACAACAGGATCGTGTCAATGCAACCCCCCCCCCCCCCCCCGCCCCCAAAAAAAAAAAAAAAAAAAAACCCAAAACCACCCCACAGGCTACAGCTGCAAGGCACAGCATATAACCAACTTCTCTTGATAGAGTAATAATGATTAAAACTTGCATAACTAATCAAAGAAATGAATATAAAATACACACACACACATGTAAACTTTTGAATACATCTTGAACAAATTCTTATTCAGACTATCAACAAAAGATTCTAGATTTTTGCCCTGTCAAAAAAAGGAAAAAGAAAAATTAACAGCATAGAACATTGAAAGTCATGCTTATGGTAAAACTAGAGATGTTAGACAGCTAATATGTAGGACAGTCTTCCAATCAATGCCATTCCACACCGGTGTTCACCTATCCAGACGCCTAAAACAGAGTTCACTTCTATCTTTAAAAAAATATAAATAAATAACCAAATGCATGGGTTTACGCCTTTTGGTCCTTCCACTAACCCACTTGATGTAATGATAATTTTCCTCTACTTTTGCTGCAGTTTCCTGTATAGACACTCCAATGTGCAGATAAGTAATATTGTCCACTTTCCAATAGAAAAATGATTTTATAGTTCACAACAATGTGGTGATCTCTTGTCTGCAATCAACAATGAAGCAAACATACAACTCAAACTTGATCAATGAAAGTCAAATTTAGTCACCAAATTAGTTGCCCATTTGCAAAGTATGTTACTAAAAAAGAATAAGAAGTTTGGTTGCACAGCAGAAAGGACAACTAAATCAACTTTCACACAGGTCAGACCCATCACAACCATCTCGAGGTCACCCCAACAGAGTTGACAACTAAGATAGGTCACGACATGCCACACTACTAAAAAAGCATGGATGCATTACTTCACAAAGAGAGATTTTGATTCATACTATTTAAGCCAAAGTTACAATCTCGGAATTTGTGCATCAGTTATTCTAGATCAATTAATCAAAAATTTGTCACACTGGGCAGTTAATGTCACTAAAGGATGCATCAAGGGTAGGATTTGAATATTAAAACAGGTTAAATAAGGCTAATAGGGCAACAAAGTCTTTTTGAGACATCATGAAAGAACAATGAAGCACTAATGCTTCCAACTTATTTTGAAACCTATTGGAAACAACACTCCAAGAGCCTCCTTTAGCTAATTTTAGAGAAACAACCCTCAGGGGTGGCTTAAGGTGTATCCCTTTCTACCCTTTACTATGTTGCTATTAATCTTCCATAGTAATTTTCTACCCTAGTTATTCTTGAAACTTGTGGAGCATCAGTGCCTAAAACCTCTTAAAGGAAAGTATGCCAATGCTACCATTAAGCTTTGCATTGAGCAAGCCAAAAGGCCCAAAATATAAAAGCATGCGACTACAAAAGAACCACTGAAAGGTCAGAGTAAGGGTCAAAGAACCCAATATGTTCTAGATTTTTTTATGAGCTGAAAGCCCTAAGGGTCCATCAATACAATCTATATTTTCTAATAAACTAAATGTACCATTCATCCAAAGGTCAAGCATGCATGTGATAAAATGTTAAAATCAATCCTCAAGAATCATGAAACAGCAACAAGAACGCATATGATCAAGCAAAAGGATCGAGAATCAAAGTTTTATGAATCATGATAGTAAGGCGTATTGCTCTACTATCCATAAACATCCTTCAAACCATCCTTTTTTGGTGGCAGTAAAGCTTTGACATGATCATATAGATTTACTTTTGGCCAGAAGTTTTTACTCGCCTTTTCACTTTGGAATGCTCTTTCTAGAGCCATGCATTAAAGTTGATGGCCAGAATCTTCTTCACTTATCCCACTTGGTCTTTTGATTAGGCTCATTAATCAATGTTCATACCTTCCAATTCAAAAGAAGCCAAGTAAAGGATAACTTTTTTTCCAAGTTTAATTCAATAAGAGTGTTGTGACATCACCAATTGTATCATGACTTGGCTTCCTACTAGCAAAATCAATCTCAAGATATTCTCCCAAAAAGTTTGGCTCAAACAAACTTACAATCTATATCATTCATTGTAATTCTCATCTTCCTTATTCAAGTTAGTTCACTCTTCTGTCAATCACTTTGGATGCTCATAAGAGAAACTACTCAAAGCTCCACAAGTGAAACACCTTGACACACCACCTGCAAATAAATTTCAGGAAGAAATTATCCTTGTTCGTTACTTGAGTGACCACCAAAAACATCACACACAACAAAAATTACTTAGCTCCACCTTGGATGCTCATAAGGGAAATTCCTCAAAGCTTCATTCCCTTCTTCACATCCTAAAATCCAAATTTCCGCCGTTTCCCACTCTACGCCCTTAATTGTTTCTTTCCCTCTTAGAATCCTAACCCTAAAATGTTTTCATTAACAAAACCAACCACAATTCCTACCATACTCAGAATTAGGCCTAATCAATCCTACATTAGGAAAGGTTCCCCACCTTACCTTCAAGATTGGCTACTAAGGAAGCACATGCATACTCTCTCCAACCGGAATCCAATTACTATCCAGTTACTCTTGCCCAAATTAACTTTCAAAGCAACCACACCAATGCACACATCCTCATATATCAACTTCAGCCTGAACTGTCATACAAAAACACAGCCACATTTGCATACAAAAGATGAGAAGATCAATCTAGTCTATAGAGATAGGAAGAGAGATTGAGAGAAGGCATGAACAAAACTAAGAAAAGGCACTACCTATAATGTGGGTCAAGGAAAACAAGTGAGAAAGTTGAAAGAAATCTTGTCAGTTGTTCCACAAGCAATTTCTTATAACATCCAACTCAATTCACCATCCGAACTATCCACCCTCTCCAATACACAACTTCGAGGATCATTTGTATCTACCAGTTGCATTGAAAGAGCTTTTTGTTCTACCATTATCCCTTACTTCCATGCTAGGAATCTGATCTTTCTAATCTCTCCTAAACTTCCTCTTCAATAATGTATCACTTTGTGTTATTGCATTGGTCACAATTATAGTTTCCTCTTTATATTGCCTTGATCATGATTATAGTTTCTTCTTTATATGAAGTTTAAAGACAACTCTAGTAGGCATCTTTGACGATATTTCCACAAATTTACAAGGAATCAGCCAAATATGTCCAATTCATCACTCTAGCACCCAGATGCAAGAATTTATGAACATTGAATGACAAACGTCCAAGGCCAGAAATGCCAAAGAATGACGGACAAAAGTATGACACATCAGGTGAACAGTACTGTGGCTTCCAAGCAAATAAGAAACAGCCAAAAGAAGTCACCACTTGCAACATCTTGCAAAAAAAAAACAGCCGTATTACTTATTGAAAAGAAAGTGACACTTGATTTTCCAACTACCTCTACAGAGAAAAGAATATGAGCTCTACGTAGGGGCGGAGCCATATGACGCTCAGAGGGGGCACTTGCCCCCCTCAACTTTTCAGAAATTTTATTTTTACCTCTAATTTTAAGAAACCTTTTTAATTTGCCCCCCTGAAAATTTGAAAGTGCCCCCTACATTTTCAAGTATTTTTCTTTGACCTAGAATTTTGAAATATCTATCAATTTGCCCTCTCTAAAAATTTATGAATGGCACCTTAGAATGTTAATTTACTTTAAAAATCTTTTTATATAATCTTATATATAAATACATAAAAGTCAAGTGGCCTATTGTTGATTGTAAATAAATAAAAAAAAACTAGAATACCCTTTTTAGCTATAGTTTTTCCTTGTTTTTGGAAATAAATGAACTTTTTATTTTTTTGTGTTCTCATAAACATAAAATGGGACCATCAAAATACCATCGCTTTCATTTCTGCATGAAAACGATTCCCAAAATTTAGAGAACAAACTTTTTTGTTCCTAAAATTAGGGTGTATTCAAAAAATTTACTGAAAGCAAGTTTTGAAACTGATTTTACCAAGTTTTGCACAGAAATTCTGATTGTGTAGCATTATGCTAAAATATGCTGAAAAAAAATTTTGGATTGTGAATAAATGTTGCCCCTTGGGTAAACTTTCTACCTCCGCCACTTGCTCTAAGTTGGCATGATAGTAGTGACATTCTTTTGGTAGCTAATATTTGGTTCATTTTCATTTTTGCCCTTCTAGGTATCTTTCATGGCAGCTTATATTAATTTCTTAAGACACGTGTGTCAGTTCTGACTAAAACTGAAAATAAGAAAACAGTTCATTACATTGTTCATGCACTCTGCACACAATATATTCAATTATTTAATGACTGGACGACCATGCCACAGTAGTGCAGTGAAAATATTCAACCATGTCTGAAAATTTTAGTGCAGTTGTAACAGAAAAAGAAAAGGCCCAAATATAAATCACTCACTGGGTCTCTGTATATAGGATATATAGGAATTTCCTCCCGGTTAACGAACATAGCTTCTGCAACTACAGGTCCTGTGAGCACAAAATTAGATCAATTAGAACAAAACAGGGAAAACTGAAAAATAGAGGAACTAGGTGCTACCACAAGAATGTATACATAAACATACATTATAGTGAAAACTAATTATGAATTTTACGTTTACATTACTATTGATTTAAGAGGTCTTTGTGTTCTCAAACCCCAAAAACAGAAAATTCAAAATTAAAATCTTTAATTTTCTTTTATTCTCCCACATTTTCTCAGCAGGCCAACTATAGAACTAAGTGAAAAAGGCATGAACGAGAAAATGAATTACCAGGCTTCACGACATGACGATTCGTCAGTATAATCCCGCGCCGCTTATCAACAACAAACCCCGTTGCGTAGCTAGCACCGGCCGATTCAGTATCGAATGCCCGACAAGCCGTGGTCCGAAGCACGACCACGGCCGAAACCACCTTGTTGAGCGCCTTCCTCCAGTCCTCGGCGGTCGCAAGATTTTCTTTGAATGGTGGATCAATCTCCATGCACAGTTCCTCCTTCATACTCGACTCCTCTGGCTCAGCCGCCCCGTCCGATCCCAACCTCTCCAATTGATCGCCCATTCTTCCTCTCTCTTTCTCTAAATCACTGTCCGAAACCCTAATTCAGTGAAAAGAAAGTTCAAGAATTCGATCGGAAATGGATTTGAATGTCGTAGATGGAGTAAATTAGGGTTGATTTAGGGTTTTAGAACACGCGGATCCGTAGAGTGTACATACACATGTACATACATATAATATACATGTATATGTATATATGCAGAGAAAGATGTATCGGAATCTGCAAGTACGATCCAATACAGTGGCGAGGGGGAAGAGGATAGGGGTTTCGAAGAATAAAAAGAGTGAAGAATGAAAACAGTGAGTGAATGAATGGAGGAGGGTATGGGGGAGAAAGTCTGTTCTTAAAAGTGGTGAGCGAACGGGGGCGTGCGTGCACATGGAGTGAGTCGGCAACGGACAACTTACACTACTCAATTGGTCACTTTGATAGTTTGTCTTGTAGTTTCCGACTTAGAACTCGGATACCAAAATTACGGAGATAGCCTCGAAAAAGATATTTTATTGGTTATTGACGAAGTACGTAATGTGTGTGACCGACCAATAAAGAATAGTTGGACTGAATCACTTGCAGCGAAAGTGGAGTCATTACTCACTATGCCGTGGGTCATTCCTCAGTAAGTGGAACCTGAGTTCAGTCCAGTAAGGCGGAGCAGAAAATTTAATCATTAATGATAATATAAATTTTTTGAAAAATCAATCATTAGTCACTTAATTTATATATATATATATAATATACAAAAAACTCTATTTTTTCAAAAATTTTGCACAAAAAAATTTAATATAGTGATGTGTCAATGGTATTTTTATAATTAAAACATATCATTATGAATTTATAAGTGTTTGTTTTACAATGATTGTGGATAAATTTTATGTATATAGCATTATTTATAATGTATACAATCTTATATATAATATATTAAGGGGTCTTTGAAAAAAAATAATTATTTAAGGGTGATATTTATATGTTTATAGGTGAGAAATTGATAAATATATCTAAAATTATATGTAAAAATAGAATTTTCAACTACTGAAGGGGACATTTTCAAATTTTCAAACAGACAAATTGGCAAAAACTTCTAAAATTATGGGTAAAGATATAATTTTTAAAAGCTAAGAGGGTCAAGTGTTCCTTCTGGGCCTTTTAAGTGGCTCCGCCACTAAATCCAATAGATGTGTTTTACCCCGGCTCTTCCTCTTATAATGCATAGTCAATTCTCTTGGTAAACAAGTCTTAAGGTGTCACGACCTGAAGCCCAGCCTATACGGATTTAGAGTGTATGACCGGCCAGTAACTTAGCTACCCAAGGCCGCATTGCATAATCCGGTTGAACACCTGTGCATTTATCATTTAAAAGATACATAATTGCGAAATTAAAACTTTATAAACGTAAAGTAAACGTGTGTCATACATAATAGAGCTGTGCTTAATCTCCGAAACATAATCATTCTATAAGGTGGGCCTATCAAAGGCCACCGCAGTTATAACATTATAATATTACAAAACATTAGGTTTCAACCCCTATATCAGTACATAATATAAGGCCCGTGGGTCGCAATCCAATTGTCCATGTAATGGGGCTCCTTTAAGGCCTCCCAGTTTGTTCACCTGAAAACATTTTTAGAAAAACGTAAGCTAATACTTAGTAAATGACAATAATGCATGAGCATAAAATATCATAGACTACATTTATATTTAATGTACATGACAATAAATGTATATTTATGCATAAGTGGCATGAACTTAGAATTGCATAAGTATAATCTTAAAGACACTTGAAGCATAAGTTTTTGTATTAAAACGTTTCATCATTTCTAAAACGTAATGTGAAAGAAGAGAGGTAGGTGTGTTATAACATGAACTATTTGAGCGTGACATAACTTGTCACGAGCATAACATACCATATCTTGTAAGCGTACATATTGACTTGCCATATAATACAGGATACATCAAATATTACCATTCTTAGTAACTTATAAAGCATAGCTTTGGAAACGTAGATAACATAAGCATCACATTGAGATACTATAGCATTTCAAACATTGTATCATAGGAGTGAGGCATAACACATAACATGATTTCGTAAGACATAACGTAGCTATCATAAGCATGTCATGATTTAATATTGTAAAGGTATATCATAATGTCATAGAAATGAGAGACATATCGTGACATTAGTACTTGTGGAAACATACGTAACTTGTCGTGAAGCATTTTAACGAATCATATTACTCATTCTAGAACATAAGTGTGTCATGTCTTTACATTAGGCAACCATATCCTTCACTTCACCCCACTTAAGAGGTTTTTCTGGTATTGGGCTTCATAGTAACCACAAGGGTTACGCGTAAGGCTCTTTAGGCCAACATAGTAACCATAAAGGTCATGCATAGGCTTTTTAGGCCAATCATAAGAGTTAGGCTTAGTTATAGTAACTATAAAGGTCACATATAGGCTTATTAAGTCAATCATAAGAGTTATGCTCAGTTATAGTAACCATAAAGGTCACATCTAGACTTTTAAGCCAAGGGACGTCTCCCAACATGGCGATAGATTATTTCGTGTCCCCTACCGTAGGACCATCGTTGCTAGTTTAGGGTCTTGCCACGAAAGACCTTACATATCGATGGTTTATTTCATGTCCCCCATCCCAGAATTATCGGGTTAGATTAAAGTCTTGTCACGAGAAGACCTTACATGTCGATGGTTTATTTCACGTCCCCCATCCTAGGACTATCGGGCTAGATTAAAGTCTTGCCACTAGAAGATCTTGAGTTAGAGTCGTACGTTAGGAATCTTACATCTACTTTATGTGAACGTTCTAGTATGTGGATTGTAATTCATATCATAGGTAAGGTTCGTATGTAATTCAAAGTATGACATTTATACTTGAACGTAATCATTGAGGCATTGAAATAAATGAAAAGAAATACATGAAATGTAATTGAACTTGAAAGCATTTGGAGAGTAATAGCTCTTACTCATGGCATATCGTTACTCAACTCTCTCCGATAGAATGGGTGCTAAACAAGACATTTTTATACAAAATGCACACGGAACTATAGAAACATCAATACAAAACTATAAGAAAAAAATAATAGCACGTAAACCGAGACTAAACACATAAGTCCCTCAACCCCGACTTATCAACACCTTACTCAAACAATGGGAAAGCGAGGCTAAACTCTAGGACAAGGCCTCAGTGTAAAACAAGAGCATAAGATTAAGGTTTGAACATGAAAGCCTGGACGTCGACTCATTCATCACGTCTGAACCACTTTTGAAGGAAGAGTTCACACTCTAGGTTAGTTCCATTTGAAAATAGACTTAAGGGGCTTTAATTGGATAGGTCATGGCTCACAAATACATTTCGGATGAATAAGTTATGCCCCATAGAAAATTAACTAAAATTTTGGAAGAAAAATGTTACAAACAAAATTTTGGGTCAACTTCAAAATTCAATATCTCTCAATCTATAAGGAATTAGAGTACAAACTTTATATGGATACAAAGGTTTATGAGTCTACTTTCTAATGCTTAAATGGTGCATCAATCAGAGTTTTTTAGAGAAAGTTATGCCCATTTTATTAAACAGTGTCAGAGCTGAGAAAGCGAAACCGGAAACTTGACAAAAGGATCGACTCCTAAGGTAAAAGAGTCGATTCCTAAGCGGAAGAAATGAATCTGGGAGTTCTCTGGACAAAAAAGTCGACCTTTGAGTTAGAAGAGTTGACTCTTGAGATAAAAACCCAGATTTCAATCCGAAAATCTCCAAACCTCACTCAAACCAAAACCAAACTTCATCAAATGTTTCCCAAACTTCTCAAATGCTTCTAGGGAATAAAGATTAACCTAAGAAGACCACAATAACTCAGAATGAAACACTTTAAACAAGTAAATCAAAAGGATTTAGTGTTTTAGAAACTCAAGCCCTAACTTGCATAAGTTGGAGATTTCAATCCCAAACTCTCAAATCTTTCAATGGGGCTTACAATACTCTAGATTCAATTAATTTGGGACTCAAAGAAGTCACCTAGAACACCCAACATCACCACCCACCAAGATAGATACATGCACATATACAATTTGTAGAAGGAAATGGAACTTTACCTTTCTTCAAGCTTGCCCAAGTTCTTCAATGGCTTCTCTTGGCTTGGGTGAGGACTCTCCAAACTTTCTCTTCCTTCAATTTTCCCTTTTCTCTTTCTCTTTTCCTCTTCTTCCTCTTTTCTCTCTCTCAATCAGTGGTGAGTGTGTCTGAGTGTGTGTGTATATAAGGATGATACACATGAGACTAATCCTATGTGTCTCACTCCACAGGCTTAAACTACAACATAAACTCATACTGATCATTTTTTACTCAAATGAATCAATAATTAACATTAAACAATGTAAATACTAGAAATTCTCATTAATATAAATAAATAGAGGTTCAGAATATCACATAAGGTGAATTCAGCCGAGGTGTTTGAGATTCGTGCACTTACTTAACTAACTGGGTTGTAAGAGAAATAACAAGAATAACGTGGTGCTCTAAAAGTATTGAATAATTTTTCAAGATCATCATTCTATATATTTTTGTACTACGACTAGAAAGATGGTATTTTCTTACCACCTACTTGAAATAATAAATTTTTTCTTTCTTTGTTTGATCTATATTTGAAAGAAAAGATAAAATATTAAATAAAAATAAAGAAACCACTTTTATTACAATTTTTTCTTTCTGTGTCTCTTTCACAAGTTCCAAACATGCTGTTAAAGTCAAAAAAAAAAAAAAAAGTAATTTATTTATTTTCCAATTATTACATTGATGGATGAAACCGATCCAAATATTGCAATTGGAGAATCTAGCAATAGCACTAAGCCTACAACACAAGAATGGTGCACTAGCCACTAAGCCTACAAAAGCCATCAGCTCTGGACCATGTTTTGATCACCAGGAGGCTGAAACCTCCTAATTAACGAAGAAGAGTACTAGACTTTTGATACGGTCCTGAGGAATGATGAGCTCTTTGTCAACTCCCGAAGCGGTTTGTCTGTAAATCTAATCAAGTTATAGGCCAGCCCTCCGGCTAGGGTCCCGACTATCGGCCCGACTATATACACCCATAGTCCATCATAAACATGGTTAATAATGGCTGGTCCAATGCTCCTTGCTGGGTTCATTGATGCTCCAGAAATTGGCCTGCAATTCAATTGTTCCTAACTCTATTAGTAGCACATTCTACTGCGAAAGTAATATCACTTGCAACATATAAATGATAATGAAGATTTTTACAATACCCAGCTCGAAAAAGTTATTTTTTTACCCAACTCAGCTCATTTCTATAATCATGTTTTCAAACCACGACTTGAGTTAAAGTTGTGCAAGTGTCATCTAAAATTTACAAATTAAAATTTATATGAAGTTGTGGTTTGAAACTTTGAAGCCTTTTGTGTAAAATATGTAAAATACGGTGTAGTTTAAGTTGTGATGGATTTGGATGATAGGTTTTTTTTTTAAACTGAATTTGGTAAAAACTCAATTTTCATGCATATCTATATCTATATATATATATATATATTTGTTGCAAGAGTATACAAATCTTTGAGGGATTACTCCTTCAAACTCTTGTAAAATTGTATATTAATTATCTGAAAAATAAAAACTTACCCAGCGACAAAGACATTTAACATTATCGTCATTCCAACTGCAATCCCAGACAGCTCTCCTATCTGCAACAAAAAATAAATCAATTGATCCAGATTCTAGGGTGGAAAAAATGAATCTAATGAAGCATTGACTCGGGTTGAAATAACTTACAGCTCTATTATCTGTAGCGACGCCGGAGATGACGAACATAAGAAGGAAAGAGATGATGATTTCCATGATCAAAGATTGGAGATTAGATCCAACGGGTACAGTTCCAAAGTAAGCTTCACGAGTTACATCAAACATTAGAGCTAAAGTACCACTGGCGAGAATCGAACCCATTAATTGAGCTGCTATGTATAGGGGCACCAGCAAATAAAAGTAAAATCATATGATTATTGTTTTCCTATTTTGGTACCTCAAGATAGATGTAGCATATTTGCGGCCTAGATCTAGGTTCGGTGGGTTTTGTTCCTTATCAAATGGGTAAGTGGGTTTCAGCGTACGTATTAGCAAAGCAAAGCTAAACAAACATAGTTTTTGTGCAAAATTTTTATACAAAGTAATGTAATTTTTTTATTTTGAATCAAAACATTCATAATTTTAGCTCATAGTCACATAAATATCGTGTCACATTATTTTGTTAACATTTTCTATGTAAATACTATGTAAGAATAGAATTTTCTATATTTTTATATAAGTAATTATATACAAACATTATTTTTGTATTTCATACAAAATAATGTATCTATAATTCCGATATAGAGTTTTCTGCACAAAATTTCTGTAAACGCAATTAATCTGAAAAACTCACCTCCCATAATGGAAACCGGCGGAAGATTGCAAAGGTGATAGTGACCGCTGGATTGAAATGAGCCCCAGATATATGACCGACCGAGTAAACCATGACCATGAGTATCAAACCCCATGTCACACAAATGCCCGGGAATGTAATGGTTCGGCCGTATAATTTGTTGATCGTGACGGAGCCACAGCCGGCGAAAACCAAAAAGTATGTGCCTATCACCTCTGCAATCACCTAAAAACAATAACACAAAATCACCACGAGAGAGAGAGAGAGAGATTTCTTGAAAAGCCATGCAAATAAATTTTACGTAAAAACGTACCCTTTGGGTTACGGTGACAACTGAGGGTGATGTACAGAAACTATCATTGCGCTTGAATTGTGGGGCAGTGGAAGCAGTGCCTACAGCACCTTCTTCTATTCTTGAGATCTCTTCTTCAATTCCATCTGTCTTTGTTGTCATTTGATTTTGAGGATGAAGAACGTTGTAATTTAACTAATAGATATGTTCAAAGATATCTGCAATGGGAAACTCTCTTCCAGTCCCTGCAGGCAGAGACTAGAGAGGCTGGTTAATAGCTTTTTGAGGATAATTTCAAGTGATTTTAGACGATAGAAGGATTCTGATATGTTTATCTAAAGAATGATGCCATGCTAATCGAGAATTTATAGTGAATTTTTGTGCAAAAGGATGCGAATTAATTAGAACCTTCCACTTTAAAGCAAAGACCTGTGTGATTATAAAAATGTTACATCATTCTGTTTTGTAAGATTATAATTTCACTTGTATATATTTGGTAATGTTTGTTTAGCTACTTAAGGGTTATCCACACAAAAGTAACAATACTAGCTTTCTTTTTTAGTGATTTTGACCAATGGGTTCCCTTTTTTGGATAATCCAAAACAGTTCAGTCACCCTTTTAGCTCCCAAAGCCAATCTACCTTCGAGGTTTTCAACCATTCCTCCTTTTTATTTATTTATTTTCATTTGTTGGGTTGAGAATTCTTCCTATTTATTGCCACCCCTTTGATGTAACCATTCTCTTTCCTCCTTTAGCGGTTTAGCAATTGTTTCTTGGTACATTGAACAAGTACCACGTCTAATTTTCTTTTGTTGTGGTGAGAATTCTTCTTATTTATTCCCACAACTTGAAGTTAATGACAATGTAATAACACTTCAGTATCTTTTTATCAAGGGTAAACAGCTCAGTCATATACCAAGCACTCCACATTTGTTTCATAGGCTAATTTTTCAAAATCATATATCATAGGTTAGTTTTTTTGATGCGGTTGTATATCATATATGAGTTTACACGGGAAAAAAACACATTTTGATGTTCTTCTTCTTCTTCTTCTTCTTCTCCTCCTCTCTCTCTCTCTCTCTCTCATATTTTCAAGAACTTCATTTGTTGGTGTCACTCATTCCCAAAAAAAATTCTTTCAAAATTATTTTTATGTCAAATTTGCATCCACTGCCATCCTTTCCAAATTGATATGACTCGCCAAGCGAGAGGTGAGTTGTGGATACAGGCATACAGCCAGAAAAGACTAGATGTAACCCTTGACTATAAATAGCAGAAGCTTCAAAGAAGGTCAGTACAATTTATCTTAAACAAAAATGGAATGAGAAAAAAACAAAAGTTCGCTGATTGTGAAAAGTGGGAAAAGATTCATCTTGCTCTTTACGTTCTTGGCTCTGAGGTGATGTATAACTAAAGTTGATCTTGCGGATCTTATGTTTCTTTCAGACCGTATCCAAATAGAAACTTACAAAAAGCCCTTTCAAGCTGTGTTTTTTGTTATTTTCTTCTGAGGAGAACAATGTTTATGTGGTATTATATATAGAATTCCACTTCGATATATGCTTCTTTTGAGTTTAATGTGAAGGCCTACAACAAGAGGAAGAAACTGCAACTAGAGGTTACGAAGACCATAATGCTGCAGACAGGCCAACTGCCTCAGGGTACAAAGGACATTTAAACTTGTTCCACATTTTCAATTGATTATTTTAAGGGAACATTAATTCAGCAGAAAATCAAAATTGTCAATTTCTGATGGAATAAAACATAAAGAATATCCTCAGAATCCTATTTTCCCACAATGTCCCTAATATATTCTCAATTTATCTTGAATTTCCATAAAGATGGCCTCAGTTTAATTTGCCCGTTAAGTAAAATAAAAAAGGCTATTCACCGGCATAAACTGTAGAGTCATGAACAGAACTTACAAGAAATTCAACCCTTTCCAACCCCAACTTAAAAATTGTATAACCTCAGCAAGTCTTAGTTAGGCCACCTACCTTGTGTTTTATTTTATTTTATTGAGGAATTATTTATACCACAAATATTCCAAAATAATTTATTAATCAAAGAAACGAGGCTGATTAGTCAAGGAGGAACAGATGATTGACACTTACAAAAGCAAATATCAAACTCAAACGAAACGCAGACTGATTTTGACTCTTCATCTGTATCAGTATGGACTACAGTGACAGCATGAGGGGCGAGAGGGGGTTCCTGGGTAGGATAATAGTTCCAATTTGCAAAATCTCTAACCATTTTTCAAGTTTCCAATTTCGTAGGCCACAGAATTTTCATCCATATTTTGGCTAAGGACAACAACTAACTTTCAGATTCAGTGGTCTTAACTTTTCTGCAGAGTTCAGTTGTTTTTGTTTGGCTTTTTTCCGAGTGGGAACAGAACGGTGACTGAAAACAGCCCTAATATCCAAACTTCACCAAAATCTCAGCTTGGACCCATTAAACGTTAGAATGGCTTTACCTAATGGCACTACTGCACCTAACAAATTAATTCTGGTTCAATAGTCGATTTAAAGCATCAATCACTCAATGAGACTCCAAGGAATTGCAATTTTATCCGAAACAAAAAAATAAAAAATGACAGTGACAGATCAAGAAAAGAGAACCTTCACTGATTGTATTGTACAACATTGAATACACCAGAGGAGAAAGCAAAACTTCACTGATCGTATTGTATAACATTAAACACACCAGTTATTTTACAGGAACCAACTACAAAACTATGCTTTTCAACCTCATACAATTTCGAGTTTATTGACACTTACCAGTCACCCGGTACCATCCCGAAGGCCTGGACTGGCATTCTTCAATATATCTTATTTCTTTCCTACTGTAGAAAATTTGATCTCACAAAGGCCGTACTTACACGAAACGGACGTATACACCAAACAATCATTTTGAAGGAACTTCAGAAGCACAGCTAGTAATGGGCAGATCAGCTGGGGTGCATACCAGAGCCCTCTGTTGTAAATGTCTTAAGCTCTGTTCCATGCTAACTTGTACCATCTCAGCTAGCATCTGCTTTGCTTTCCCAGATTGATCCTCGTCTTTAATCTGAGATATAAGATCACAAACTATGTTCTCCAATGTGTCAGGCTCAAGCTCAGATCTCGGGTAAGGAGAGTCTCTTAATAATCGCAAGAGTGTTTGTGCTTTCGACTGAGACTTGGGTGTTCCTTGAACAGTGAGCTCAAGAAGACCTGGGATTACACCTTCTTTAAGAATTGGCTCCCTATATTTACATCGGTCACTCTGACACATTGTCAGAAGTGCCCCAACTGCATGCTCCCGGCTTTGAAGAGACCCGCTTTCCAGCACTTCAACCACTGCAAGCACTCCACCTTCTTCAGATGTCAATGCAATTTTGCCCTCATCGAAACCCACTACAGATTCTATAAGCGCGGTACATTTTTCAGCTGTTTTTGAGGACCTCTTACAGGTTTTAAGCAGGTCAACTATAGGAGGAATAGGTTCTGCCTCAAGAATTATGCAAAGATTGTCTGTGTGTGTTGAGAGGTTGTAAAGCGCCATTACAGCATCAGCTTTGGCTTGTGAGCTCCCATGTCTTAGGATTTCCACAAGGAGAGGGAGGGCACCAGAAGCACCAATAATTGGCTTGTTGACAGAGGAAGCAGATAATGTGAGCAGAGAAGCGGTTGCATGCTCCTGCAGATTTGAACTCTCTGACTGAAGAAAACTGATGATTGGTTCTAGGGCACCAGCATTCACAATTCTAGTCTTATTACTGCAGATTGAAAAAAGAAAATCAGAGAGAAACTTTGAGTAAGTTTAATTCTTCGAGTTTCCACCAAATGATTACCATTGTGTACAAACTCGGCTAATAAAACAGAAGTATTCCATTCTCATCACATAAGCAAACATTAAAATTATGATAAAACTGGAAAAAGTAAAAGATATAGAAAAACTAATTTCAAACAATCCATTGGACACAAACTTTGTCTATGAGAAAGGCAGACTTTAAGCAATTTTGCTCATAAACAGAGACCAGTGGACCATAGTACAATCACAGGTTCTTAGTAATGAGGCCATCAAACAGAAAGTATACCAGAATCCCCCACCCCCCAAAAAAAAAAAAAAAAAAATCTATCCTTAAATAACTTCCCCTGGACTGGAGAGTGTAACAATTAAAAAAACCATGACAACTGGAATAGGACAACACCACTACGGGGCTTGGGAAGGGTCATATGTACACAATCTTACGCTTATGTGAAAAACAATTGTTTCATGTTTGGAACCTGTGACACCTAGGCTTTTCTGTATTAACAACTATTTTTCAGTAGTTTTGTCTATTTTGCTTCTTTCTAGAAACCTACAGTATTATGTAGGATTAAACGATTTTGGACTAGCATACATGTATATCAGCATTCTTTAAGGTCAAATTCTGTAACATAAAGTAACGGACCCAGTAGAATTCCTTTTTTTAAAAAAGAAAAACATAAAAGAGATCGAAATTTCTTTCTTGCCAAACAGAATCCAAGTGATAGCTTCAAAAAGAAGTTAGAAGAAAGAGCAAAATAAGACACAGAGACAAAAAGAACGAGCAACAATGTGAAGAAAAGAACAACCCCACCCCAAACCTAACCAATCTACACCAGAAAGCATCCAATGCGGCAAAATGAAATGAAAAGCATTGGACCAAAAATAAGCCTCCAAAATAAGGAAAATTTTATTGGAAACATATGTATTATAGAATCAAAAGGTTAGCCAATTACTCAACCATATAGACTAAGATCCATTTTATAAAAAAATCAAGAGTGTAATTTGATTCGGTTCCTACCTTAAACAGTCCCTCGCCAATATTCTGGATAATTAGCAATCATTTGTAAATTCTGATCATCATAGTATGTTTGGTAGCAGAGAAAATGATGGAATAGAACTGGGACCCAAACAACAAAAACTATACTCATCTGAACCAATACAACCATTTGGTTTTCATAAGTCAGTTTTATCAGTTCCAGGAAACAGAAACCTAACCCATAAAAGATTCATAATTAGATTTCCTTTTATTTTCTTCCCAGTACTTCCAATCGGAACCAAACATAAAAACAAGAAGGAAAAAGCAACCAACACACTTTAACCCAATAAAAAGCAAGAAAGTGAAAGAAATACACAACACCATCGGAAGCAAAGCATCAAAACTCAACCAACACACTTTAACCCAAGAAAAAGCGAGAAAGTGAAAGAAATACACAACACCATCGGAAGCTAAGCATCAAAACCTTATACAAATTAATCGCAAAAAAAGTGAAATTTCTTTAGTGAATTGGATAAACACCCCAATAATTGACTAGTAACAGTTCAGCCACATAAATTCTGAGAAATTGATGACAAGAATATATATGTATAACGAACATACATGGATATGTATGACTTACGTTTCGTCTTTGACGGCGAGGTTGAGGAGGGCGAGAAGGGCGGCCTCGTTGGCCTCCGCCGAGCCGGAGCGGAGCATATCGACTAGAGGCTTGATGGCGGTGGAGAAGTGTCGGCGACACCTCTGGGAGGTCTTTGTGAGGCGTCGGATCTCCTTGGCCGCCTGTACTTTCGAATATGGGTCGTCCGATTGGATGAGGTGGAGTGTATGCTGGACGGCCGAGGTCATTCTCAAGGCGTCCGCGTCGGGGTTCGTGCCGGTGAAGTGGGTCTCCGATTCCATCTTGGTAGGCGTCTGTATTGACGATTGCAGGGCACGCGCCACAAAGAAGAACAGAGAAGCGAAAAAAATATCTGAGTTGGGGGGTTTAAAGGAGAGAGAGAAAACGTAAGGTGGAGAGGAAACGTGAGAATGGTGCCGTGGCGTTAAGCAACAGTTATAAGGCACTCTTTGCTTTTCAACCGCTTTCTTTAGGTTGGGTTCGGTTTGGTGGAAAAAGGTTCTTGTCTGAATTTAGAGCTTTGCAGTTTGCACTTAATAACCACATCCGTATATAAATTATAAAGTATAAAAACCCTGTTAATTTGTGAAAATCGAAAAGGTACCATCAAAGTATTGCAAAAGTTCAGATTATATTTCTAAAAGAGAATAAGGAGGGGTTGACATTTTAGCAACTAAAAATTATCTTGATGGATATTTGGTTATACTTAAAATAAAATTTTAAATTCAACCATATTTATAGAGGTAATTGTACTTTATTTTCGTGTAGTTTGAGCTCAAATCATATGATCTTTTTGTAGTTTGGACTTATTTGCAAAATATATGAAAATTCTTAAATTTAACAGAAATTATGTCAAAGGGTATTTTTTTGGTTTTATATCTCCAAATTAGAGTATTAAAAAGACGATTTGGTAAAATAAAAAAAAATCTATGACAACTCTTTATTTTGACATAAAAAGGCCAAATCTTTTTTTTGATGTTTTAATTTAGAGAGGTAAAATGATAAAAATACATCTCTAATAAAATTTTTGTTAAATCTAACTGTTTTCATTCATTTTTTAGATAAATCTAAATCATATAGGGGTTATATATTCACTTTTAAATCACATGAGGTCATTTAATTTTGACTTAAACTATAATGACGTAAAATATAATTACCCATATATCATATACAAAATTTATGAAATTATTGTATTTGTATAGCCTTACCTCTTTATATATTATTTGTCACATATTTTCTTTTTAATATAGGATATTTAGGTGTTTGATAGACTACTCACTCGAAATTATATAAATTTTATATATTACATAAATGATAATAAGGCGTAAAGAGTGTTTTACGAGAAATTAAAATTAAGACCTTATACTTTAACACAATGACCAATTGAGTACTCGCAGAACATTTTCTCCAAATGCCTTGTTAATGGACATGGAATTCCGACCCAAAAAAAAAAAAAAAAAGATGGGATGAAGTTGGAATATTAAAAAAATGTGCAAAGTTGGAAAATTTGACACGATCGAATAAATCCTGGCTAGCAGTCCTCCTTCTAAGTGGAAAGGTCATAATTATCAACTGATTACTGTGATTTCAGTGTCTAAAAGCCCATATAACTGGTGGATAAGCACAGGGAAGTGGGCCTTTCCCACTGCATGTTTGCCACCTAGCTATATGAGCTCTTCGAGTGTAAGTTTTGCTCCCACGGGACATCATTAACAATAATAAAAAAATGAGATATCGAAAGGCAAAACGGTTGGAATTCCTTTCTAAAACATAGGCAGAAAACATTTTCCATCAAGATCACGGCTCCACTTTTAATACTAATGATATTTATTTATTTTTTATATATCTTTTGCCTTTAGTATCTTCGGATACAGTGGTGGTTGGTTGAACAATGAATTTATTTCTGTCCTAATAATTTTATTTCTGTGGTGGTTAAGGAAATTGTTGCAATTACGGAATTTTTATACAAAACATTCACCATTTTGAGCTTATAATTCAAAAAATAGCACTGTCATATAATTTTGATAAAATTTTATGTACAAAAACGGTTGATAACTGCTAAGAGATGTGGACTGTTTAAACAAGAAAGCAATTTTTTCAAATAATTGGGAAATGGGAAAATATTGACACAAATTTTAAATTGAGGAGAATTAATCAAACTAATGTTTCCCCTTTATATAATCTTATAGATGGTGATAATCATCAACCGCCAAAACCGTCTAAAACCTCTGAAATGGGTCCTCTGTCTATTAGTGTAGATGACGATGATCATCAACAGCGAAAAACAGTCTCAACCATGTGAAATGGGCTCTGAGTGTCGTATATAGAATTTGTTCTGATGAATGGGCTTGAGACCAGGATTAGTCTAATTGGCATATATAGCCACGTGCCTCGGACTGGGAACCAAACTACTGATAAGGGGCTAGAAAATATTTTCTTCTAGCCCAACACTACTAGCCCAATACATTTATGGCTGTGCGGACATTTCCCAGCCCAAAGATAACCACTTGTTAACAATGTTGGAGATACGCTGTAAAACGAACTAATTCGAGTTAAGCTAGTTAATTTTCATAGCTCAGCTTGATGAGCTTAATACAATTAAAAATTTAACCCATTCGAACTCAACTCGTGATGGTCGATTAAACTCATGTGAGCTCGACTCAAAGTTAAACAAACTAAATTTAAATATATTTTTAAGCCTGTTGAAAATTTTAAAAATTTAAATTTAAACAATTCAGTACTCCGCTAGACTCGAGTCATCTACAGCCTTAGTTGGAGGAGGCTCTTATAGAGCGAGTTATTTATGCTCTCCTCCATATCGGAAAGGAAAATAATTTTTTCATAGAAAATTTATATAGAAACTCACATTAAAATGATGTGATATTGGCTTTCTTGCAGCTAAAAGTGATTTTAATGGGTGACTTGTTGTAAAATGAATGTCTCTTATACAACTACATCATTTGATGATAAATTCTATAAATTTTTTCACTACACGTGAAGTGGCACATGTGCCCTAGCTTTAAACACGTGTATATATATATATATATATATATGTAGTCGTCTTCCAACCATATACGTGACATTATTCCGTGGTTCTTCTCTACAACACAAGAACGAATTGGGTTAATTTTATGTGCTGTATATACATGATACATATACATATATAAATATACAACGATCCTCGTATTCCGCGATTTGTATTGAGCTCATGCAGCCTTAACGCGATTTGGAATGAATGAGCTCATCCATTAATTCATTGCCCATCCCTATCTGTATCATATATTATACAAAATATATATCCTTTTCGCTAGTGTCACAATACCATGTGTTTGTGTGAGTGTATCTATATACAGACATATATATGGGTTAGTAGCTTTATTGAAATGGGGGTGGTTGAAGTTTTGAATGATCAAACTCAAAACTCCGTGTACTACGTTGTCTTTCATGAACTCTATACTTCAATCTCCTCTAAAGTCCAAACCCTACTAGTTAGTGCAATTTATGGCTAAAGTTAGTTCCCCATACCAGTCTGTTCCCCACGTTCCAAGTTGAGAGTTGAGACCACCACAATAAACAAACACGCATACATATACAAACAGACATCCATGAGAGAGAGAGAGAGAGAGAGAGAGAGATATGTGGCTCTAAGTCGGCTCTTTCAGTCCATTCATTTCACCACGTGCCTGTGCTACTGAGTATGACTTGGACCCAGCTTTTTAACCTATTAAACTGTAACCAACATCCACTCTGTCATTCCCTAGTTAGAAACTTAGAACACATGACAAGGTAACCACTTCATGTGCAATTGCATGCTTAACAGCTTGTCTCAATTCCCAATTCTTTCTTAATCACCTTCAATAATGCATTCCCAAATTCTCAATTATTTTCTTCTTCTTATTACTAGCACCCAATTGTTAATCGTCATCCCTTTTCTTTTTCTTTTCTTTTCTTTTTTTAGTCAGACTTAAAAGATAGTTAAAAAGGGTTAAACAAAAAAAAAAAAAAGATTGCGAAAAAGAATTCTAACCCTCTCTTTCAATTACTAGATCTATCCTCGGTTGCATGAATGCATGCACACTTGAATCTGGGATATCTTTAAGTATGAACATTCATGAGCTCTAGACCTAAAAATAAAAAATTTGAAGATGACAGCACTTAGAAATTTATATATTACGATTTGAAAATTCTTCGATCAAATCCGGATTTCAGGGGAGTAGAATTGAGGCAGCGCAAAATGTGCTGTTATGTATAGGAACTTCAAATAATAAAAAAATGATGACAAATGGGTAGTTGTTGATTTTTCTTACATGAAATTTGAGAGAATTAATTAAGAGTTGCTCATCTTGCTGTGCATGGAATCAGTAAGACAAAGTACACAATCATTGGCTATGACTTACTAGATGATTATATACGGATTACCCAGTTGGGAGAAACCGGAGAATTTGAATGTTTTAGGCCGCTTCTGGAGACACATTACCAGGCGCTGTCCAATTATAGTTTATTGGGATAATTACACTTTATCTCCATGTAATTTAGACTAAAATTAAATGATCCCTCTATAGTTTAAAAGTAAACACATAATCTTTGTAGTTTTGTACTAATCTACAAATAGATAAAAACCGTTAGATTTAATTAAAATTCTATCATAACGATATTTTTGTCATTTTATATCTTTAAATTATAATATTAAAAAGATAATTGGGCCCTTTTATGCCAAAAAGATTATGAAAATCAAATATTATGTCTTCAAATAGATGATTTGGTCATTTTACGTCTTTAAATTAGAACATCAAAAAGACAACTTGGTGAAATAACAAAAAAAAAAAAAAAAAAAAAAAATGACCTTGATAGACAACACTTTATTTTGGCTTAAAAGGGCCATAATCTTAGATTTTCATAATCTTTTTAGTATAAAAGGGCCAAATTATTTTTTTAATATTCTAATTTAGAGATATAAAATGACAAAAATACTCATATAATAGAATTTTCGTTAAATTTAACGATTTTCATCTATTTACAGATTAGTCTAGAATCACAGGTGAATCATGTATTCACTTTTAAATTATAGAGAGGTCATTTGATTTTGATCTAAACCACAAGAAGTAAAGTGTAATTATCCATAGTTTATATAATGGTCGCATGAAATTCCAATGTACAACAGAATAAAACCATATCTGAATAAAAATATTCAATTAAACAAGCATAATGCAGTGAGTTTTAGAGTATATATATATATATAGTGATGATGGTTTTTCGACTAAACCAAGACTGCATTATTTGTAAACCGTCGTTGACCAGACCATGTCTTTCCACGTCGTCTGGCCCTTACTCGACCAGGTTCTCCAATGGTTCACCCTCGGACTCTCCCGAGCAAATTGGATGATCGGAAAGATATCCCACTTTGGTTGGCCCCTAACCACGTCAATAGGGCCCACACCTGACACTGGACACCCTCACATACACTAGGAGCGTGAGTGTAAGCGTGTACAAGCAACAATCGCCATGTCTCTAACACCGTTCTAATACACTCCACCCTAGAGTGTAGGGGAGACCCTCTCGAGTGCCCTGTCATAACTCTGACTCTCTAATGAGAGGCCGCCACGTGGAGAGGCCCCTTACCCCTCCCATGCAGACATACAAGGCAAAGCAACCAACTTCTCTAGGGACAAAAAGACAAAAAAAAAAAAGAAAATCTTAAAACTATTCTCTCTATCAACTTCATCCCCTTGAATCTAATTGAATACCGGAGGGTCGTTGGCTGCCACCGCACTGGTGGGTTTATTGCAAGAGATCATCGATCAGTCGACAAAGAGTTTGTCTTGGACCTAAAGACAAGGCACCACGAATTTACTGCATCATCAATATATATGCAAATATGCTATATAATATACATAAAGTAAATCATTCAGACCCAGTTACTTCTAGGTATTGTTAATCCGATCTTCTGATTGCATAATTATTTCCAGTTTTATCATATTTTAGTTTAAGGCTGAAAAAACTGCATGCTTCAGAGTACTCATGTCTCCTCTTTATCTCATTTTTGCATGCTAAGTGCCTACTCGCAATGAACTAAGGCAACAGATCTGGATGGCTCTTGTCACGAAAGGAATTGAGAATTTTTCTGTGGGGATAAGATAAAATTTTTTAAATTTTTAAAAATAAAAAATATAATTCTTGTATTTTGGAGGGAAAATATATGTTTTATATTTTTAAAAAATACTCGAATGTAGTATTATAAGATCTAAATACATGGTTCTGTCAGGGTTGTGGAGAATGATATCTTCTCCAAGGGAATGGATCTTCTCTCTTCCCTAGCTCAATGTTATAGCTAGTTCTAGACAACGGTTGAATTTGTTCTTTTGTTTTCTCTGATCCCCAACGAGACGAAGTTGATGCTTATTGATAATTTAACATAATGGGGCCTCTGCGATATCAAAGAGGGGAAGTTGGGATTTGGGAGATTGGGAAAGTATCGGCGCAGGTTTGTGTTGGGCCGTACCCCTTTCTTGTCCTGTCATAATGACCTTTCTCACTCTTGCTTTATTTAAACCGGCTCAAGACAAATTAAAATTTAAAACAAGTAATTTTAAATAAGGTTTTAATATTTTTAGTTTATAAAATAATTTTTTGATAAAATCAATATTTTTTTCTAAAATTTATCAGTAAGCTAATTTTGGACCTTCTTCTAATGGGCTTTTTTCAATTGGAAGATATATTTTTTTTAAATTAATGTAGTCGATTTCAAGATTGCTTTTATAGGACATTATTTGTCGTCGGTATTAAGACATTTTTTGAAGCTCCGTTTAATATCCAAATTTTTGGTGAAAAAAATAAAGAAAAAAAAAGCGAGAGAAAAGAAAACAAAATGAAATAGTGTTTTTATTATTTTTTCCCTCATGTTTTATTTTTCCTTTACTTTTTTCATTGAAAGTTGGGGTTCCAAACAGAGTGTTAAGAAAAAATTTGTAAAAACCATATAGGGCTTTGATTATAACATGTAAGGTTTAGAAAAAAATTGAGACCTTCAATTTATTATTAGTTAAAGTGGTGTTTTTTCTCTTTAAGTTTACTAGTGTAGTTAATTTTAAGTCTTTTTTTTAAAAAACATTTTTTCTCCTCCAAAATGGGGCCTTTGTAAAAAAAGTTAAAAAAATTACAGAAGGCAGATACTATAACCTATGGAGATTTTAAAAATTGGAGGTTTTCGAAAATTGGGGCCTAAGGCTAGCGCCTTGCTTGCCTAGCCCTAGAGCTGGGTTTGCCCCCGCCACCTCTTGCCTTATTTTGCCCTTATCTCTTTTATGTTAGTAATTTTTATAAATACAAAATGGGCAAAACAAAAGCCAAAATTGTAAAAATAAAGCAAATATAATAGGGATAGATTTGGGGGGTCTGATCCGCAAACCCGACCCTATCATGGTTAGTATCGTCATTATACGTTTGAGTAAAGATGAAGTGGCGACCCTGGTTATTTTTTCATTCCCACTGATACAATTATTCCCCTATTCATATGCTTATTACTCTATATCTTATCCAAAATTTTATACAAATAAATTTTTTTGTATAAAATTTTTATACAAAATAATATTGATTTCACTGTTTGTGGGCTTGTTCATTTCATATCAATACTCCTATTGTTTGAACTTATAATTTCAAAAATATTAATATCACTTATTTTACAAATAAAAATTTACATAAAAACAAAAATTTGGTATGCGGATCACACCATAAAAAACCGAGAAAAAATCTTAAGCTAAGATGTAATCAGGGTTGGGTCATGTGCTCTTTAATTTGGGTTTTTTGGGGAATGTACACAACTCCACATGGGATTGGCCATGTGCTTAGCCATGTGATCCTTCGTAAAAGCCACACGTGGCCCATGGTCCCCACTCATTTGGAGAGAGAGACTCAGAGAGAGGAGAGAGAGAGAGGTGTGTCATTCTTTTGGGTTGACAACTCAAAAATGTTTAAGATGAAAAGCATCTCAGCCTTCAACAAAACCATCTGTACGGACGGTCGTACCCAATTGCAGTGTGCTTTGTTGTAGCGACTGTCACTCTAGCCCATGGTGGGGCTGATGGAACCGGGGAGCCTGGGCAACGGCGAGAGATCAATCTTTCCATTTCATTAATATGATAATTTTTTTTAAATTACGAGTATTGTCATTAATATTATTAAAGATTACTAACTACAACCATGATTTAAAAATAAATTATTTAATATTTAGAGAGATACGTTGCTTTTACTTCTCATTTCACAATATAATGAAGTCATCTACCAAATGAAACTTACCAAATCCACTTCAAAGACTACCTAAGAAAAAAAATGTAACACACCAGTACAAGAGAAGCTACGAGGACATTTGCAATTGTATTTAAGTTGACCAGGATTTGTTAAGTTGGCCCAAAAAAATTTAAAAAAAAAACTTTATTGAAGTTGGACAATAATCTGCAATTTTGGCCTTTCTTTGGTCCATGTTAGGATAATGGCCAGCTCAATTTGCCATATGGCGTACAAGTTCAAGCTTGATTAGTGCAACACATGTTTGCAACTAATGGCTAAACTTTTTACAAATGTTGTTAGGTTAATTCCTATGATTACTGGGTAATTTGTCACAACAACTTGATGTAGCATGTAAGTACAATTCCACCGTGACAATGTGGTAGTGACATTTTTTATAATTAAGAATAATTATGAGGAGTACTTTGTATTTTTTCAATTAGTGGCTTTTATTTATTTGTATTATTCTGGAGATAAATTTCATATAAATTTTTTGATTCTATAGGATTTGCCTCCCAAATTTTTAAGAAAAAAACAATAAAACGAAAAGAAAGAGCCAAGAAATGTCCATAAAGAACCCATGAATTCATTATTCATAAGAACTCAATTATTTGGTCAAGTTAAATCTTGCGATACAACCTTCAATTCCTTAATATCTTAACATAACATTAAAAATGCCAAAATTAAAAAACAAATTTGAAAGACATCTTGTGAATCAAAATGGGACAAGGTTGCAGTCTCAGTTTTTCGTTCCATCCCACCAGTGTACAAGATTCTTTTCAGGTTCATAGTTCGTCCGCCCAGCGTTACTAGCTTCCAAAGGATAGCTTTTCTTCATACTTTGTCCCTCAGAATAAATTATTATATCTATAATTCTCTCCTTCTTCGTCTTCTTCTTCTTCTTCTTCTAGGGTTCTGTAGGAATCAATTCGAGCTTGAGTTTCTGTCCTTTTGAGATGAGAGGATGGCATCAATGGCTTCCTTTACTTGGGAAATATCAGGAGCTTTTCCTCCTTGCACTGGCCAAAATTCATCTGTAGCCAACACCTGTACATACAGAAGTAACCAGAAAGTTAAAACATATATATATATATATACATATCCGGTATGTATAAGGCTTTTTATGATCAAGGCCATTGATAATAAAAGAACTTTTGAATTCACACCTTGACTTGCAATTGAAGAAACTTGACATAACTAATAGCTTTCTCTAACATGGTAACCAAATCAACCTGCAAAATGATATTTATATATGAAGAAAAATTACTAAAACATTAAGTGGGGTCTTTTTCATGACAGATTTGCAACTAAAGTACAAGGAAACCCACCTTGGTACCGTTGGGAACGAGTTCCTGCAGTACCTTTAGCCGCTCGCTGATCCGTTCTCGTCGATTCTGCAACACAGACATTCCTTCAATACTAAATTCCAATGTTGATCTTGCTTAATTTGCATCTAAGCTTTGTTAATATCATAATTAAGTTAAACTTTAAGAAGAAGCAAACCTTGGCTGCGATACTTTGTGGGTCCTTGGATGGAGTTGTCTTTGGCTTGGGCTTCCTGGTTGCGCCAGTGCACTGCCTTTTGAGATCTTGCATTCTGTCTCCCTGTTATAATACATGCCACCGAATCAAGAAAATAAAATTCATATAGAAAATTTCATCATAATCAAGGACAAGTAATGATGTGGCAACTATATAAGTAACAAAAATATCATTGCCACATTATTATAATGAAATTTTTTGTACAATATTTTTGAAAGAAAAGCATTTTTTATCGAGAAATATATGACAAAATCACCAAAAATGATTGATTTGATGCATTTGGAGAAAAGGAAAATACTTGGTGGGGACGCTTGTTGAAGCATGCTGATTCTAATGTTACAAACTCTTGAATGGTTCCAGTGGAGGCATTTGCTTCGGAATTTGCCCACCCAAATGGCTCTCCGCCATGATGATTTTCCCTCATAGTGTTGCTCCCGCAGCCATAAGAGCTGGTAGATTGAACGCAATTGAAATCTTGAAACAGGCGTCCTGATTTGGAGGTGGTGCTGCACTTTGGATGCAGCTGATGATCATGCTGGTAACTCTGGATCGTATCATCTTCCCAAATTGAGTATTCATCATGATCTTGCTGACTGATCCTCGGGTACGAGGTATGGGGAAGCTGATCATCAGTTTTCTCGAAGCTAAGAAAAGATCCATTGTCATGCATGACGTTATTGTACCCAGTTTTGAAGTTAATCGCAGAAAGAGCTTCCTCTTCCTCAGGTTGATAAAGAGAAGGTGAACGACTCATTGCTAAATTCTTGACAAACCCACTGACCTTCTCTGAGGTGTCTCCCTCCGGCGAGTATTGACTGGAAACTTCAGCTGATGACCCTCCTAAAACGTTGCCGTAATAGGTACAGGCTTGAACCAAGCCCACGTGTGAGTCGTAAGGCTTTCGGTCCTTGGCAAGGGCCATAGAGAGAGAGAGAGAGAGAGAGAGAGAGAGAGAGAGAGAGAGAGAGAGAGAGAGAGAGTAAACTAAGACAAGCTCAATAATATTATGGAGAAAGGCAACTACTGATGAAGGCCTATTTGTAGAGTTCAAACTTATGTTAATGGTGATGGGTTTTGCTTGTGTTTTTAACTAAAAAGAAGTCAATAATAAATGAATGCTAGATCAAGAGAAGTTAAAAAAAAACAAAAAAAGCCCAATTGTTATGGGAACAAGATATGTGTAATAACTATATTATATATATATAGTTGTAATGAAATTGCAATATACTTCTTTTCTCTTTATTTGGGGATTGTTAGCTGGCAGAGATGAAGAACAGATTGAAGAAGATAAAAGGGGCAAAGCAGCAAAACCCCCGCCGGATCTTTCGTCCTCCCACGTCTCAGATTCCTCCATTGTTAATCTCGGTTTCAGCCAGGAAGCTGGACCACTTTTCGAGGGACCTTCCTATCTCCTTTCCTTCTCAGTTCAGAGCCATAACCCCGTGGACTCGTACCCTTATTTTATCTTCATGTTACATTCCATCTAGGTGGTGGCTAATTAGAGATAGTTTGGCCTATTTTAAATTTTTTTATTTTTTTTATTTCGCTGTCAAAGATGTTCGGTCAATTTATGCCTATTTTGACTAATTTTTTCTCAATCTGATAAACAATAGGGTATCCACGTCAGAATTTAAAAAAAAAAACAATATTAGGGTTTACATATATTGATAAAGTACATCAGATTGTCTTAACTTAAGCTCTTCTCATATGTGAAGAGCCAAATAGTACACCATGCAATCAACCTCCTTTATAAATAAAGAACTGATCTCATACTACTAACAATATGCAGTCAATAACCATCAATTTGAAAAATTTCGGTGCTCATCGACAGCAGTTAAGTATGTTTTTCACAGACCCGGCGAACATCATCCTCCACATGTTTGTTTTCCAAAGAGGAAAATTGGAAATGGGAAAATCAAAGCTGGCATTGGAAGAAGAGCAATTCCTTGTGTCAAGGAGAGATTGGGTTGCTCCTTGCCATGCCTAAAGAAACCCTTATCGCTACACAGATCACAACTATGATGTTTATTTTAAAAGCCAGGTTAATTAGCCTTATTTTTTTAATGTAAATTTTGTTATTGGCCTTAAAAATTGGTGTCTTGTACCAGTTTGTTAACCGTCTAATGAATCATGTGGAAGGATAAATTTTTAATGGTAAAATAATATCAACTATTACTATTAAGATTTAAACATTGTAGAATGAGACCCATCATTACATAAAAATTAAAATCTCATAACATGAAACTCTAGAGAGAGAGAGAGAGAGAGAGAGAGAGTGTGTAACATGAAGCATGCAGAGGTTGCCAATACAGGGAGCAAACAAATTTCAGGATCTCAAATTACAATTTCATTTGCTCCTGCTTCCTATCTCATCAGCAACCACACAGAGCCTAAAGCATAGAGCACCTGGAATACCATATTTACAACTAAAACTGCAACAACAGTTCACCAACAACAACACTAATTGTCAGATTTGTCCATAATATCATACAATATTATGGTTCAATGCCCAAGAACAGAGAGGAAGGTTTGAGGCTTTTGAGCTACACCTAACAAACAACTGGAAAATGATATGGGCTTCTCGTTAGACTCTTGAACGAGGATGGGCTTGATTCAAGGCAGCAAAGCAACCTGAAACCTGCATTTTCCCCAAAAAGAATGTAAGAGTTGAGCATGCCGAATACACTAATATCCTTAATACATTAGTGGGATATTCAATTAGGAGAGTCGACCATGCAATCGAGAATGTTGTTTGATTAAAACATCATTAATTTGTTACAAAAGGTCCAACAACAAATCTGAGGTCGGTTCGCCTTACAAGAAACTTACAGAAAATTGAGCTACTCATTGGGTGACTGCATAAGGAGGAACTTGCCTCAAAGTTGCCCAGCAACCGGCAATCTGCATAATCAAAAACAAAGAAGCTTAATTAAGAAAAATAAAAAAATCTAGATGAAATTTAATTAGAAGGGTTCGAAATATAGTTACTAAAATGGGAAGTGGACGCGAAAAACGTTAAGAAAAACAAAAGTGAAAAATGTTGTCAAAAATATATAGTATGAAACGGGAAGTGAGGAAACTATTGAGAAACTTATTAGGAATCTTATTAAGAAGTTTTTGTGAAACTCAAAAGAGGCTTTTAAAAAATTTAGTGAAAACTTTTAAAAAACTGAGTAGAAACTTAAATATATAGAATCATAAATACTTAGTTAGAACTTAAGAGAAAAAAAATATAAAAATTGATATTTCAAGTGTTCTGAAGCGTTTCCTTTAAACTTTCTAAGAATTTTCAAAACATTTCTTCCACGTTTCTGGAATGTTTTTCTAAAATTTTCATAATGAGTTTCATACCGATATCAAAAACCTAAAAACGCGAAAAAAAGTTCGAAAACAACCAACATATCAGTGAAATTTCATCATACAGTAGCGCAAAAACCATAAATACGCATGTGTCAAACCACTAATACACCAGCATAGAGAAAGGGTGTAGAATGGCACATAGAAATTGTAAAAATCACACGTAATGAAGCCCTCAACATGCAAGATGTCAAACATCACACCAGAGGGTCATAAACCCAACATTGTTACCATAATCGTTGTAGCATTTTCATTGATAGGAGATATTACTAACTCAGAAATAATTTGGACTGACTGCTTAATTAGCCTTCTTCTTGTTCTTACAATTTCGTGTTTTTTAGCAGAACTTGAACCAACATCCAGAGGCTGTTCCAGGCTGGAGGCACAAATACAATTGAAGGATTAATTCCTCAGAAAATGATTCTAATTTAGGTTTCTTAAATTTATGAAAAGGCTGGTGTGTTGTTGGAATATTAATAGTGAGTTGGCCCAAGCAAATCTCTGAAATTGCAGTCCTTGCCATATTTTTGGTACGGCCATTAACTTCACCTTCTTTCTCCTTACTCAGAGGAAAGCCTAAACTAGTTCATGTGTTAATTGCCACAGCCACAGGTTTAATGCCATTTTGGGTACCCCCAGTAACTTTAACTTCAACTTTATGCGAAGCTGCATAAAGCCTGAATTTAGACCTAATGATCTCAAATATAACACTTTCTGCTTTAGAATTGCCTGCACATTAGTGTCAACAAGTCAATCACGCAACGCAATATGTCTACTTGCATTAAATGAAAATATTATATGTACCTTTAATACATTAGTGGGAAACTCAATTAGGAGAGTCAATCACGCAACTTTTTTTGGTATTTTTTTTTTTTTCTGGTTTTTCACTGTGGATAAGAGGAGATGGGTGGGTGATTGAGGAAAAAGAGTTAGAAGCTAGCCCTCTCTATGGGCCCATAAAGAACCTGTCCATGACCTAAAACATCTGGGCTGACTGGGTGGGTCTAGCCAACCCTAGTTGGAAGTCCGAACCTTGTTATGGTAGCTTGGTTGCTATCTCTTCCAGGCCCACTACGCAAGTGAGCCGAAGTAAACCCAGAAAACTCTCATACTCCAGGCTTTTCTGATGCTTCTGATAAAAACTCTGGAGTCTAGACTCTGGAGTGGTTTTACAGTGATTTTTTTGCTATTGATCAAGAAAAATCATGGGCAAGAAGAAGAAGCGGTCTCATCACCATGAAGACTCTTCGTCGTCGTTCTCAAAAGTTAACCGCAACAAGAGGCACCACTCTTCATCAACCTCAAACCTTCCGCCACTTCATCTCAACGACGAATGGGTAAGCATCCAACCTTTTTTTCATACCTTTAAACCCCCAATTTGCATCCAAAAGTGAAATTGCTCTGTGAAATCATAGCCAACACTCATTCTCTAAGCGTCGAGAACCTTCTCGACGATACCGGCATTCGGGTTTCTCAAGAGGACGTTGAAGAAGTCCTCAAATTGTCTTACGGGTTCCCCGGTCCCGCCGTGAAGTTCTTCCGGTGGTCCGGGTTTCAACTCATTGACAAGCATAGCCCCTATGCTTGGAACTTGGTTGTCGATTTGCTGGGCAAGCATTGCCTGTTTGATGCAATGTGGGACGCGATTAAGTCGATGGAGAAAGAAGGGTTGCTTTCTTTGGCCACATTTGCTTCGGTTTTTAGCAGTTATGTTACTATGAATAGCGTTCAAGAAGCTATTTTGACGTTCGAGGTTATGGATCAATATGGTTGTCCTCGGGACATTGTGGCATTGAATTCCCTTTTGAGTGCCATTTGTAGGGACAGTAAGACCGCGAAGGCGAAGGAGTTCTTGTGTTTCACAAAGGATAAGATTAGGCCGGATGCAGATAGTTATGCAATTTTGCTGGAAGGGTGGGAGAATGAAGGGGATGTGGCTAGTGCTAGGCAAACTTTTGCTGAGATGGTGATTGAAATCGGTTGGGACCCCAAGAATGTGCCTGCCTATGATTCATTCTTGACTTCTTTGCTGAAGGGTCCTGATGGGATCGGCTAGGCATTGAAGTTCTTTGAAAAGATGAAGGATAGGGGGTGTTATCCGGGGATGAAGTTTTTTAAGGTTGCACTCGAAGAGTGTGTGAGGACAGCTGATGCGAGGGCTGCTGGCTTGCTTTGGGAAGCAATGGCTGTTGGAAAGAATGGTTTTAAACCTGATGTATAATTCAGTGATTTTTTTACATTGTTATCTTACGGAGACTGATGTAACTAAACAGATGTTTGATGAAATGGTTTATAATGGTGCTTTCCCTGAATCTCAAACTTGTAATGTATTGTTTCAGTTCTTGATTAAGAGTAGGAGGTTACGGGAGGCTTCACTAGTATTTGCTGAACTGATTAAAAATGAGTGTGTTCCAAACCCGTCAAACTGCCTTTCAGCAGTTATGATGTATATAGATCAGGGGGATCCTTATATGGCCATCCAGGTTTGGAAATGCATGTTTGAGAATTACAATTCTGATTTGGAGGAAACTGGAAATCTGTTGGTAATGGTGCTTCGTGATATTAACAGGGTTCCAGAACCTGTTAAGTATGCTGAGGACATGATTGATCGGGGGATCAAGTTGAACCCTTCTACATTGTCAAAGTTGAAACAGAGCCTTTCCAAAGAGGGGAAGGGTAATGTTTATGATGAACTTTTGAGAAAGTGGAAAACCAGATAGATTGGTTTTGGAGCTTGTCAAAAGTGTATGGTAACATAGGCACGTAATTTAGAGCTTCTTTTCTTTTCTCATGTATGACTTGTCTGTCATTTTTCTTCAGAGAAAACAAGAAGGCTGTCTGTTTATTGTTCTTTAGTGCCTTTTATCTCTTCCCAATTAAAACAACTTGTACCTTTTTGATTCATGAGATGCCGAGAAACCAATAGTTTCATTGTTATTGTTTGGTTGTGGATGTCTATGGTATCTGTCTTTTTTGTTGTAGCTTATTCCCTGTTTCCTTCATGTGTTTGGTTCCTTCCAACAAAACCACTATTGTAGCATCCTTCGACTTTGCTTCCAAAATTTATGTGCAGAGAGATCTATTTTGTTACATGACAGACGAACAGTTAAATGTTTGTCAAGTTTTTGGTGGTGTTTCCTTTGACCAAGCGAACCTTTTACTTCACATCATGGGTGCTGTAAATTTGCTGGCTTAGAGTGATCAAAATTCCGTTTTTTTTTTTTTTTTGGTTCTCTGTGGATACTTGTAATTTTGAGAATAGTGGAAACTTTCCGTAGAAGTGCTTAAATTGGAAGGTTCACTTCAAAATAGTGCTACTAACCAAGATGAAGTCAGCGTTTAGGTCTTGTGGTTGCTACTTCTCTTCATATATTAGAAACATTGTTGCTTATAAAAAAAACATTAGTACGAAGTGTAGGGGATCCTCTTCTCCTTTTTTGTTTT
This sequence comes from Euryodendron excelsum, assembly GCA_033060915.1. Taxonomy (NCBI): domain Eukaryota; kingdom Viridiplantae; phylum Streptophyta; class Magnoliopsida; order Ericales; family Pentaphylacaceae; genus Euryodendron; species Euryodendron excelsum. Next base: position 40,740,799 of record CM065385.1, on the reverse strand, counting down.
TTTTTGGTGATAAGTAGGGGATCCTCTTCTCCTCCATCTTGGTTTAGAATTTAATGACCTTCTTCTTCTTTACATAAGCTGTCCACCTATTTTATTAGGACCAATTCTAACTATTATGAGTATCATTGTTAACCTGAAGGTTGATCTAAAAGATATATTTGGCTTTGCTTATCAAGTGTTCCACAATTTAACTTGCAGAATTTATATGGTAGAAAAGTTAAATCCATCTTCTGTTTTTATCTAGTAAACTTTATGGCAAAACCAACTGTCTCAGTCTTACCTATGTATCCAATCCTCTCCTCCGCTGCCGCCTCCTCCTCCTCCTCCCTCTCCTTGTGGGTAAGATGAAACGTTTTCTTTTCCTGAATTTGTCTCTGGCTTACTTTATTTATAGTAATATTGAAAGATATTAGTGAAAGTCAAAGATAAATCTTCTATGCTATCTAATTCTGTTTCTGGTCAAGCATTCCTTCATTTCAGAGTCCAGAAGTCAATTTGTGATGGAACTGTAGGATTAGTTTACTGTTCTGATTCAAAGAAGGAAGTCCTTTTGAGAATTCATTCTTTATCAGTTTATCGAGCATGCGATCAATGCAGTTTTCATTCCTTGCAACAAATGAATCCTTTTTTTTGTTGTTGTCCTTTATTCCATTATTATTCGTTTCTAATTTGAATTTCAATCTGCTTCCTATAGAATGCTTCTCTGTCATTTATTTCCTTCCTCCTTGTGACAATTGAATAGATCCTTTGCTTGCCATATTTGAGGGTGACTTTGCCATATGACTTCCTGGTTATGAAGATGACAGAGAAGTTGGAACATAATAGAAAGATGACAGATGCTGGAACATATTGCAACCAATACCTTATATCTTGAAAAGGGAGACGAAGAACAGCAGCACGTATGAATGCCTCAGGAGCAGCCTACAAGAAGGGTGAAGAGATTAACCTAAGATAGGTCATTGATGAAGAATCTTCTTCCGAACTCTTTAACCATGGATGAGTTTGTTCTTCCGTACTGTCAGATTCAAGTTTGCTGTGCTAGTGGATATTGTAAATGCAAGTTATACACAATTCGGAAAGGGATTATAGTGGAAGAGTGATGTTGTGGACTTGAGCAGTTTTGCTTGTGAATTTGTATGTTCTTATGAACAGAAGCATCAATACCCAGCATGTTGCAGGTCGTCCCACTCCATCAAGCGAAAGTGTTTTATGTTCTCTTCCAAGATACAGGCTCTGAATTTATTTATTTCAAATTTATATGTCTATCCCTGTCGGCTTGAAGGCTGATGATTTTCACTGTTCTATTAGCTAACAGTATATTAAAGATCAGAAGTAATACCTTAAAAACATGGATGTTATCTACCTATTGGATTTTTTTGTTTTCTCGTTAACCTGGGCCTGCTTGATGATTGAACCATAACTCCTATTTATGGTTCTGGTTTCTTTGTTCACCTTGTTCCCGAAAAACTGTCATGGGAAATTTTTTTTTGTGGACTCTAGTAGTTGAAACATTATTCCATTACAATTTACAGTTGAATCTTTTAGACCATTTATGGGTATGCTTACAATCTGATTTTCAGTCTCAACTTTGTAAACATTGAGTTATAACTTCTTATTGGATTTGGCCTATGGAATTAAGATGTGGCAAACTGGTGTGATTAAGGTCATACGGTGGGGTTGGAAATGGTGGACTCGACTGTAATTGGACATCGTTTGGATGCAATGTCTTTTATTTTTTTTATGGATTTTTTTGCCTTAAAACCTTTGGCCTTTTAGCTTCAGCGGAAGGAAAAAATATAAGATTTAAATAAATAAGAGGTACTTAAAATTCAAACATGCTGGAATAGCTCAGTTGGTTAGAGCGTGTGGCTGTTAACCACAAGGTCGGAGGTTCAAGCCCTCCTTCTAGCGCATTCTTTTGGTATTTTTTGGATCTCACAACCCGAGCTGCCAATAAAAGGGAATCCGTCTGGAAACCCGACCCGACAATCATTTTCTTTTTTACTTTTTATTTTACGCCTCACAACCCGAGTTGCCAATAAACGGGTATCCATATAAAAACCAGACCCGACAATCATTTTATTTCTTTTATTTTTATTTTTATTTTTGGTCTATTGGGCTTCACTGGTGAAGCAATGTATTAAATTACCTTTATTCCCACGAGGCCTACAATATGCTACCCCGTATGAGAATTAAAGAGGCTTTAGAATGCCCACATGGTAATGATGAAATATTCCAGTTCATGTACCTAAAAAAAAAGGGGTCATTGCTTCATAATTCACATGCTGACCATGTTAGGACAGTGGTCCTAATAAATTAGGTTACGTACGTTAGAAGCCAAATTCTTTACACTTTGAAGTGGATGGTAAGGACCCGCTAGGTGCTCTAAGCCAAAAAAAACAAAATCAACTAGGGTATTAATATCGGAAATTTAAATACTACTTGCATTATGATTTTTTCTTTTTGTATTTTCGACAAGTCCAACATTGTAAACCGACAAACAATAGTACTAGAATACTTGTCCATATCAGCCACATGATGCATGCCATGTGGTTACAAATATCTACGCCTTCATTTTCGCTTTTTGTTCGAATTAAAAAGCTTTAGACAAAGTTCAATCTCTTATTACTTTGTAAAAAAATTTCTAAAATTATTGTACAGAATTTTACACCAGAATAATGTAACAATGACAATTTTGTAATTAATATGCACTTTGATAGGTTCTTTATTATGAAGTGATAGGATCACAACTTAGATACATCATTCTGGTGATAAATTCTGTATAAATTTTCTGATTGTATAGCATAACTCTATTTTGTATATAAAAGTGAAAAAATATAATAAGACATAACATTTTATATATCATTACTAAAAACAAGAAAACGTCTCCATGAATTTGGTAATGAGTTGATGTCAACCAAAGAGGAGTGATGGATTTCTCTATCAGCCAACCTCTATATGTGAATAGGAAATGCCGGGATTTCTTGTCTTCACTTGATCTCTGTTGGAACTTGGAACTGAAAATTAATGCTAATGCTTTCATGTACAATCAGATCAAGAAAGGCAGCATTCTGGATATCATAGAATATCATAAAACCAATCTCCAAAAATGTTCCATATGTTCCACCACCTTGCAATCCCTTGGTTCTCTCATCCTCTTCTTCTTCTACATTTTTGTGTTTGTTTTTGTTTTTGTTTTGGTCTCAGCGTCACCATCAGCCAGTGGTCCTGATCAGGCACAAAAGACATAAAAGTTTCAACTTCTATGTCATGTGCGCGCATGCATGTAGCTATCACATATTTATATCTATATATATATATATATATATATATCACCTCTCTAATATTTTAAATATGAGTAATATTATACATAAATCAATTTCTTAATTTATTTTTTTACCCATAAAAAATAATGTAGTGTGATTTACATTAATAAATTTTTGTGAAACTTATTCACTTTTTGTCTCGTGAGTAAGAAAGTTAATTAGAAATTGATTTATGCATAGCATTTTTTTTCAAATATACATAGCACATACTTTAGTTTGCTTGAGTCACCATTTTCTCATGCAAGTAACTGTCTTGGTTCCTTATTTTTGTATTGAAATTATTTTTCCCAGTGAGATTTTTTTAAGCAGTATATATTTTAAAGACTTACGAAATAGTGCAGCTAATATACGAATATGTATTGTCACTCGATATTCAGTTATAAATTAACGATTCAAAATAGCCAAAATAGATCTACCCACTTGCCATTTGTGGGTTAAGCGCCAATTGTTTGGACTAGCTTATTTACTAATTTTTCGCTTAAGCTTATTATTTTATTTTTATTTTTTTTGACTTTCTAATTTTAAATTATATAAGCTTAACTCGTTTGGTTTGACTTTTTTGCAGCTTTTTTTTATTTTGTTTCTTTGACTTATAAGCAAAAAAGTTAAGTTTTTTTTTTTAACTTTTTTGCTTTTAACAAGATAAGATAAGCAAAAAAACAAAAAAAAAAAAAAGAAAAAAACTTTAAAATCTTAACTTTTTTTACTTATAAAAAAAAAAACCAAGTTAAAAAACTCAAAATAAGTCAAACTAAACGGGCGTAAGTCATAAGTTGATAATAAGCTACTCACAAACTACATGGAAGAGATAGAAATTAAGTTGAACTTATCCAAAACTTTTTTTGAAAGCAGGGATTCCTTGCTTCATGGGACTGGACTCGAATATGATACCACCAGATAAGAAGAACTGCAGATAAATGTTATCCAGTTTGGGATCAGATTTAAACTTTATTAAATTATGCAGTCAGGTTTATGGATACGAAAATGTTATTTTTTCAAGAAATTTGTATAGAGAATTTAACTATAATGATGTGACAGTATTATTTTTATAAAATTAAGAGTTAGAAAGATGTTTTGTTTTTAAGTGATAGACTCTTATTCAATCATATCATTTTGATAAAAAAATTATGTATGGATTAGACCAGTAATGTTTAGCGGTGTAATGGATATTACCATAGACAAACAGAAAACTTGTACATAATTTTTCATATAAAATGAAGTGTTTGAATGATTGTCTTTCATTACAAAATAAAATACTTATTGTAATAATTTGTAATTATAAAATTATCATTATCATTATCACATAATATTATTGATTATTTTTGTATGAATTTTTTTTATAAGAATAACATTTGTCATTAAGGAGGGAGTCATAAGGGGGAGTTTGATCCAAGGGCTCATGTAACAAGATAATACCACTTGAGCAGGCGGTCCATGGTCCATCATCTCACTCTGTTGTTATTTCCCCACCATTTCCAGCTGAAGGAAGGGGCAAAAGGAATTTTGACTAACTGTTTAAGGGTGAAAAAGGGTCTCTCCTGTCTTGTCCACTCATCATTTATAACTGTTTGATTTTTTTCTTTCTTTTTTTTCCAAGGCGGTTTATAGATTTTTAGGCCACGTTTTGATAAGCTGAGTATAGAATAAGTTGGAATGGAATGCATGTCGGAAGGGGAATGATAAATATAGAATGGAATTGAATTCTCATTCTTATTTTTCAATCTCGAATATTTTAATTCTTATGCTTGATTAGGCTAGCTAACAATTTTAGAATAGGATGAAGACTATAGTGTAATTCCAAACTCGTTATATTTAAATTTTGTTTAAATAGGAACTTTTTTCTAAGAATTAAATAATGACCCAAAGTGATTATGAGATTGAAAGCAAGAATCACAAAAAATAAGCAAAGAAGAAGATTTTGAAGAAAAAATATTTAACGAACACTAAAGTTGTCAAATTATACTATGTTGTAATTTTGTTTATTTATATTTATTTACTCCAGGTTACAAATGTATTGTATTGCCTTCATTGAATCTCATCAACCCTTCATTATTCGGCCAAATAAATAACACACTATTGACTATTGAGCCATCTATTTAAGATTTCAAATCTCAACACACTATTTTATATTAAGATAATGCATATTAAAGTAAAATATATTTATCCATCCAATATCTATTTGCATTATTATAATAACACACATTTTTTGGTCTCTTGTCTTTTAATTTTTTCATTAATTTTTTTTTTTTTTTTTGTGTGTAGATTAGTTCATTTTTTGGTTCAGTAGGCCTCTATATTCTTGATTTAGTGTTCTAAATTTTTAGTCATGTATATGTATGAACTTCTATAGCAATGTATTGTCCATACCTTTTTTTCGTATCTCAACTTGTAGAATATGTACTGTCACGCCATGGAGGAAGGCTGTGGTATACGGTGGTTGATGATTGTGATGGTCGGCGATGGGTTCTTGTGGCAGCTGACACTACAGTGAGATGAGGTCAGTGGCGGACGGAGGGGCAAGCTGGGTCTCGGGCTTTCAAAATTTTCAAAATTATCTTATACTCTTATAAATTTTTATATATTTATAAAATAATATAGTGTAATGACTTTCCTAATCTAAAATCCTACGTTTGCAACTGAATGAAGCTGGTAGTTGACGGCAGAAACTGGCGACCGTGACAGCCAGCTAACATTGAACTTAGGTATTTCCATATAATTTAGATGATAATTTATTAAAAATGAGATGATATTTGCATTGAAGTTCCCAAGGCAACTACGTCCACAAGGATCGCTACCAACTGGTGCGGGGTTGCATACAACACAAAGACGCTGATGATAATTGCTGTAGGGTCCTTCTTAGGAGGACTCTCGGCAATAGCGTCGACAAATGATTGGACAAAATCTATTTTTTGGTCGAGAATCTCAAACCAATCAATCAAATATTGATTAATACGTAATCAATTGATCTAAGCCTATTCAATAACCTTTTATGTTTTTATAGATGTGTAGTCTTTGCAAGTACTCTCACAAATTTCAAATTTGCCCTTGTGTGTGAAGAGGGAGAATGAGATTAATGATTGAATTTGCCTTACCCTTTTGTAGAGGTGAATATTGATCGGGTGGGGCTTATATTAAAATTTTTTTTTCTTCCATTAAGTCTTAAATTAAAATCCAAGATCGTTCAAAATAAAAATTAGATTTCTCTGTTAGCTCATTTAATTTAGAAACATTTTAATAAATATTTTTTCTTCATAAATAATATAAAATTTTAATACGTAAATATATTGTTTTATATATAATTCGAACTAGTACGGACATTCAACACACTTTCTAAGACTGTCCATTACTCTAATCGATTTCAAATTCTATAAATGAACGAAACCAATAGGCCCGAGGCACCCCTACTCTTTTGGAAAAAAGTGGTACAATTTCTAACACCTTTTGCGATTAAACAAAATATGTTAACATGTGCTTAACAACTAAACATGTTGGCATTGGTTGATAGAATCTTTTTTGGCCCGAGGCACCCCTACTCTTTTGAGAAAAAGTGGTACAATTTCTAACACTTTTTTCGATTAAACAAAATATGTTAACATGTCCTTAACAACAAAACATGTTGGCATTGATCTGATAGAATTTTTTTGTCCTCTGATTAATAAATCTTAAGACAATGCATGAAATTTACAAATTTCAGGTGGATGTTGCTCTTGCAATACTAAAGACCGCAAAAAAAAAAAAAAAAAAAAAACTATAGGAATAAGACAGCACAACTAATGGTGTAAACTAGCACTAAAATTAGCAACATTTGTCATGATGATAATCAGAGTTACAAGTCATCCGAACCCTTAATCCTTGGCCTGGCAGGCCCAATTTGGAACCTACATCTGTCGCAAGTGCAAGGAAAGGACCGCATCCCATAGTTTTATTTTAATTGTGTGGCACTTATTTGTGAGCATTTACAAGAAACCGACCGTACCAGAATCCTAATACCCATCATACCCCCACGGCCCATTCACACCAAAAACCCTCTATTGTGTCGGAATCCAAATCTTTATTTGGATCCCATCGATTATTGTGGCTGCAAAATAGGGAAAAAAAAATAAAAGCAAAGAAATTTTAAGCTCTACTTTTTAGCCAAGCATAGCCTGAGCTAGCTCAAGCTTTCTTACCCTACTTAATAATGCATCTTCATATGAGATTTGCTTATTAGAATAGTATTTTAGTGGTGCTATTAGAAATTTCAGATTGAATCCCACTTTCACATGAAGGGGTAAGATAATGCAAATGTTATATAATCAAAAAATACATACATAATTTATGTACAAAATAATGTGGTTAATATTTGATTCTTTTGAGAGAAGGTTTAAACTCGTGATTTTCTACTCTTGAGGCATTTAGAGGTTCCAAATTTGAACCTCTTGGTATTATGGCATGCTTCATCTGTTCTAAAAATATAGTTCAAGATTTTTTTTAGATGCCTAAAATTATTGTTCATCTTGAAAATCCAATAAGAAATTTTTAACACAATTTTTTGCCATGACTTCAGTATAGAGCACATTAAGGTTAATCATGTTGGTTTCATTCAGTAGAGCGGGTGAGACATGATAAGTAATCCCTAAGGCCCACAAAACGCACATACAGGTTGCCAAGTAGGTCATGATTATTTATACATTCTCATGTATATGGTACATAACTATGCAAGAGAGTTGGCATAGCGTGTACCAGTAGATAAATTTATCATATATCTTATATTAGCAGTGAACTTGCACTATACACCGAGTGAAAATAATATATGTAGGTGAGATTTTTAAGAAGAGCCGATTGAACTCTCAAATAAATTCGACGAGCACGGGCCATCTATAAAAGAAGAAGACAATGAGAATCACTTGACCCTCTTTGGATTGACGACACTTCAATGATTAAGTTAACAATTTTAATCACAATGAATTGAATAAAGTACTGAGAGTTAGAACTCAAGTGAATGTACCTTATACTTTTAGTGCATGAGGGTATTTATAGTAGTGAACTCGCCCTATGCACCGAGTGAAGATAATATATGTAGGTGAAATTTTTAGGAAAGTTTGGTTAAACTCTCAAACCAATTCGACGAGTACGAGCAGTCTGCAAAAGAAAAAGACAATGATAATGACTCGACCCCTTTGGGTTGAAAACACTCCGATGATTAAGTTAGTAAGCTTAATCACAATTAATCGAATAAAGTAGTGAGAGTTACAATTCAAGTAAATATAACTTACACCTTTAGTGAATGAGGATATTTATAAGTTTCGGAATGCCACGTTTTCTTTGGGAATTGGAATTACTTTCCTTCTAGGAATCTTCCTTGTTTGAATCACTTTAATGTATTGGATGTATTATTTACTTGTTCTAGTTCACTTAAAAATATGATTTGTATTATGGCCTTATTTAGTCCTTATATCTTTTGGATTAGAATCTTTGAGCCAACTCCTTTGGATCAGATCCTTTAATCGACATGGGTCTGGCCTGCTAAGTCGGCATCCTTCACGCCGACCTGGGTTGGTTTTTTTTTTATCTTGGGCTTGGCTCTTATTGGACCCACAATATATATTAAATATAAAAATTTTATGAAAATAAATTATTAATTTATACGCTAATAATACAGTTAAACTAAATTAAAATATTTAATAGTATCAAAATAAAAAATTAAAAGTTGATTGTAATAAAAATCCTTAACTTGCAATAAGAAACTCAATTTTATTGTGAACGTTCTAAAGGTTTTTTTTTTTTTTTTTACCTTAGAATCTTGCTAAGTAGTCACATTGATTAAGTGTATACATTACACATGTTAGATGATTTTATTTACTAAATACATTTAATAATGTACATAAGGTTGCTTAAAACTAATAATCACCTAAAAAAAGAATTTAAAATTTTAAGTTAGGGAGATTTGATTTACTTCTATTACTTCAATTTCATTAAATATTTACTAATTATGAGTAGAAAGTAAATTTTTTTTATATTTTATAGTTAGAACAATTCTATTATGAGATATATAATATTATTACTTAAAATTTTAAAAAGTTCACCCACCAACCAATTGCTATAATATATAGTATTGAACAATTTGTCCTTTTAAACAAAATTAAAGAGATTTGAATAGAAAATTTCACATTTTTGAATTGAAGAAAGGGCTTTCTAAAATTATAAGGGAAAAACCTAAAATTTTTTAAAAATAAGAATACGAATATTTTGAATTTTATGTAAAAGTTTTCAAAATAAGATGGATTTTAGTAAAGTTTTATTAATCATGAAAAAAGGTAAAAGTTTCTATATTTTATGGTTAAACCTACACTATTATAACAGATTTAATATTAGTAATTTCAAAATTTAAAAAAAAAAGAAAATTGTATTAGGTCTTTCAACATGAAAGAACATTAAAAACCTAATAACATATTGCTATAAATAGATAACTATAAATGGACATTATGTTAGTCTGAATAACATAATAATGTGTGAAAAATTATTTAAAATAATAAGTGTTATGTCAATATTACCAAATATCTAATAATTTGAAATTTGAAAGAAATGCAAGATTTAAGGAAAATATGATAAAATTATATTTTTAATCAATCAAATTGTAACAATGTAATTCAAATATTACCAAAAATTTAATTTTCAGAAATCTTAATGGTATGACTTTAGAAAATATATAATAGGAATTAAAGGTTCATCTATATATTATATAAAATTCAATTAGTGAGAGTTTTTAGGCTAACCAATCAAATTGCAACATGTGATATTTTAATATTATAAAAAATAAATTTTTTTAAAAAATTGAATTGGGAGTTTAAGGCTCAAACATCTTATAACCTATTCTTATAATATATAGTATAGATTTGGGAGACAAACTCGGCAGACAAAAAAATGTGAATTCATTTAATTCACTTTTGAAAAATGATGTGCCTTTTTTAAAGTAGTTTTTGTTTTCTTAATTTTTCTTTAATGGTTTGCAAAGCACAAATGTGATAGGAAATACAACAAATATTTTGAGGGACAAAAATCTATCAAAGAGAAAATAATAATCAAAAAAGGAAAAATAAAAGTTTTAAAAAGAAAGATAACTGTCAAAGTAGTAAAAACCCAACATACATTTGTCACAACTACTAGGTAAAGAAGACAACATTCGAACCTTCAATTTTAGACTCGTAATAGTATTCAATTGGAAAATTTATATCGAATAAATGTATAAAATAATGTTGATGAATAAGAGCGAATAACTTTAAAATAAAACACTAATCATAATGTCTTTTAATTACAAATAAAAAAATTATTGTCACATTATTTAATAAAATGTTTTTGTACAAATTTATTAAGAGATTAGCATTTTCTATTAACTTATCCACACAGCCCCTCCGCCACCCGCCCCATTTATAGCAGTCACATATTTATTGGCTGTTTAAAACAGCCAGAAATCGCAGCTAATAGAGTACGTAAAGACAGCAGCAAACCTTCAAATCAAGACATAGCCAAACACAGCCCACATTCACGCACACAATGTAGAGTAGTTACATATTTATCGGCCGTTTAAAATGGTAGAGGAGATGTTAAATTTATTGGAAACTCGGAGAAAAGGAAGGGAAGAGAAACAAAAAAAAAAAAAAAATGAAGAAAACAAAAGAAGAAAAGGATAATTTTTTTATAATAAATCTATATATTTCTCTCTCTTTTTTTTTTTTTACAAAATCAAATAAAAATAAAAAAATGATAATTTTTCTTTTCCTTTTCATTCTGATTAGGCATATTTGAAATACCAACGGTCAAATTTGAATTTGTCCTAATTTGGTGACTAGCCAAGTGTCATGGTCCGCTTCTTCGCGCCCCATGACCACTCAAAAGGGTGCCAAACTTGTGTCCAAGGATTGTCCAAACCGTGTCCAAGCATTGCCTAAACAATGCCTAAACAATGGCCAAGACAACTCCGAGGTGTGCCAAGAATGGCCCAATGAAGCAACCAAGAGGGCAGCCGAGAAAGCAACATGACAGCGTCCAAGGCCGCCAGATGTATCAAGCAACGACGCGGGTGAGGGGCAGCCTAACCTCACTAGCGTCCAACCAAGAGTATCTAACCTCATTTTGGTGTGCCATCGAGGCCCTGGATAACCTCACTTTGGGCGTGCCAAAGTGCGAGTCAGATGCTAGCAAGATAACCTCACCAAGATCAGCCGCGAGGTTCTATTTAACCTCATTTTGGCCTGATCTTTGGTGTGGCAAAACTTTGAGTTCCCAAGTCCAAATTAAGCTAGGTTTTTTCTATAAGACCCTCTTAGGATGTAGTTTCATAGTTTTGAAGGGTTCTATTTATTGAGTTTTGTAGAATTTATAAGGGGCCATTATGACTCCTCGCGAGGGTGTCATGTTTTGTTGTATCAGTTTTGAAATCGCTTAAAAAACATATATAAGGGGGGGGTATGCTCCTACCACCCTCCACCCCACAGCTTCATAGATAGCATGAGGCATGTCTTGTACATATGTGAGCTATGTAATAATGTTTTTATCAATGAAATATATTTATTACTTCCACCCATTCTCTAATGGAGGTTGCTTGACGGTTGGCCATTAACGCTCAATTCTAACTTCCAAATGAGATGATCCGGATATGGCTGGCTTGCTAGACGGACTTGGCAAGTGCTGCAGGGGCCACATTTGTGACTGCCAAGCTCACAAAATGTTGGACCGTGACAGTTGGTATCAGAGCAATGGTTGGTGGGAAAGCTACAATGAGATAGTGGTTGACCCTATGCCCACAACGGACCGTGGGAATGTAGTTGGTGCCGTCCAGCTACCAAAATGAAAGGAAGCAATGAAAGAGCAAAGGATGGTGACTCAAGCACGGAGAGTGCATGCCAGTGGGCTCGGTGGATGTAATGTCGCGGATGCTAAATGGCAAGGCGGTGCCCATCAAGAAGTGTGGTGGACAAGTCCAAGAGGACGGGCAAGACTCGGGAGGCTCCAATGGTAGTGTCATTGCGTTGACACACCCCTAAATAGCTAGTGGCAAAGGGGGCAATGGAGCAACGATGGGCCAACCACAAGTTGAGGAAGTGCAAGGGCCAAGCCACGTGCCTACGTGCGCTAATGAAGCAAAGTGAGACTAAAGCATCGGTGGGAGACACGCCGCATGCAAGTGCCAAGTTCTTGTGCCAACGTGTCGACGGGGGTACAAGGGATGCCAAAGAAGATGAGAAGACATCCAAAGCTACAACGTGCATGTCCCAAAGAGCCACAGAGGTGGAGGACAATGCACATGGAGCAATGGTTAGGCCTATGCAGCTATGCCAAGATGGAAGGAGTTCAAGTGGAACCCAAGTGGCTGTCCTCTCCCGGAACAACAAATAAAAAGGCCGGCGGGCCTAATGAAGCTTTGTGCACATCGGTGCCAATCGGGTGATAATGTCAAGTAAGTTCTTTACCCAATGCTTGACACATGAGACATATCCATGAGGGACTAGTTGTTCTACTTCCTGGAAGAGACTACAACTAGGGCGTGGGTGCCCAAAAATGCAATGGAATGCCTTGAAGGCTATGTCTTTGAGCCACAACAGTCTGGGAAGTGAAAACCAGCAAGGGTGTGGGAATTGGCAAGTCTCAAGTATACGGCAAACCCAAGAGTGGGGGAGCCACATCTAGAATCATCTCAAGTGCACGGTAAACCCAAGAGTGGGGGAGCCACAAGTGCCGGCAAGCCCAAGAGTGGGGGAGCCAATGTCGGGTCATCTTTTAAGGAAGACGAATGGAACAACAACGACCAAAATGGCACGGGAAGGACTTCTATCAAGAGAGGGCAAGCATAGGGGTTCCATTTCTTGTGATTCATGCCACGGACCGCGTGGTGTGCAAATGTTAAAGATTCAAAACGGAGTCAAGAGCCATAAAGAGTAACGGTTGGCCGGTGAGCCACACCTAGTGGGGTGTTTCCTTACTCCAACTAAGGCAAGAGTGCCAATGAAGGGATTTGACTTCAAAGCTACTGAAGGACCGTGCAAAGCTCACGTGAACTTAACGTTTCACCTCGGTTGAGTTCGGGGTGCATTGTCATTGGTGGAGTATGGTGATGGAGTGAAGGGCCGTCAAGGGGACGGTTGGCTTGCGAGCCACATCTTGCGAGATGTCACTTTGCTACCAGTAGGGCGGTGGTGCCCAAAACAGCTTTGAGATCTCCTGGTGCATATTTGCTTGTTGTCGATGGGTTGGATTCATCAAACTCACAAAGCCAAGAGTGGCAAGAAGGGAGATGTTCTAGCCCAGACACAGGGAAGCGGTGTTGAACTCCAAGTCTACAGTGACAAAAGCGTTAACACTAAATCAAGGCCGTATCGACGGGACCGAAAAGCCTTGGAAGAGATTGCTTTAGCCGGTTCAATGTGGGGGATGTCGGTGGCATTTTCAAGTCAATCCCAGTATCAAAGATTGCTCACGAGGGAGCATGCTTGGTGGTGCCTATGGACTAATGGCAGCTATCCTTGGGTGGGACTTCAAGAGGAAGCCTATGACTGCTTTGGATTGGTGATTGCCATGTTGCCATTCCATTTCTTGTGCGACGGACTGCACAAGTTACACATTGTTCGCGCCATGTCCACCAACAAGGTTGGAAGTTTTGTTCTCAACCACAAGATAGTCGGAGGCCAAGTGTGAAGAGTCTACGGGACGATGGTCGGGACAATAAATTCTCAAGGTACTTATTAACTGTTGAGTCAATGCCTTGATTTTGATGATAACAAAACATGGTTAAATGATCTAATAATTCTACTTAGTGTGCAGTTGAATTATTAATTAGATCTTGACTTGAAGCTTATCATAATAGAGGATTTATGATAAAAAGCATGATGGAGTGATGTATTCTACAATGGTGATTTTACAAGAGAATGAAGATGATGGATATCAAAGAAGAAGAATGAAAATGATCAAAGTCTTGATTTAAAAGATTGAAGACTTTGAGTACTTGAAGATATCTTGCAAGAATAGAAAAAGAAGAGACCGACTCAAAAACATACAAGCTTTCTTGATAGATGTAAAGATGTCTTGAAGACATGGAAGGAATCACAAGATTTGGAAAGCTTTCCTGAGTTGTTGAAGTCCATGAAGAAGCCATGTTGATTGAAGAAATGAAGATTCTAAGTCATGGAAGCTCTCTTGAAGATATTGAAGAAGACTTGAATCAATGGATGAAGCTATGATAATGGAAGAGCTTTACAAGTGATGAAAATGAAGAAAACTCACCTTGAATGGATTGAAGATGTTCTTGGAGTCATCTAATCTTGAAGAGGTGTTTGCAAGCTTTAAAAAGCCCATTTAGATGATCATTGAAGAGATTGGAAGCTTTGAAAAAGATTGAAGAAAAGTTGCAAAAATATGGGTTTTGGTAAAAAGAGTCGACCCCTCAAGCAAGAAGAGTTGACTCATTCGAACAGAGCCTTGGAATTCTGCTGGAAGCTTAAAAGAGTCGACTCCTGGCCAAAAAGAGTCGACTCATTGCAACAGAGAACAAACAATTCTGCAGACTGCTGAAAAGAGTCGACTCCTGGGACAAAAGAGTCGACTCATCTGGACAGAAACTTGAAAAATCTGCTGAAATGCAAAAAGAGTCGACTCATTGTGAAAAGAGTCAACCCCTAGACTGTAACGGCTAGTTTTCTGACAGACGGTATGGGCACAAACACAACCAAATCTTCTCCCATACTTCTCCAACGGCTAGAATCGATCCATACCTATATATATGAGATACATACAGCTTCAAACAAGTAGAGAAGAGCAATCATACCATTCATATCAAGTGCTTCAAAGCTGAAAATCACCTGCACCTAACTGTTACATATTTTTGCTGAGTGTTTAAAGTTATCCATTGAGTTGTATTCATTTGTATACTCACTAGGAGAGTCACTTTTTGTATAATCTTCATTCATTCTTGTTTGGGTGGGTTTGTAACCTTGTAAGTTTAAGTGTTCTTGGGAAAAACACTTGTAAGTTTAAGAGAAGCTTGGACAAAATCTCTTGGGTTTTGAAAGCTTGGGAAGAAGCTTTTTTAAAGAGTGAGCTGGGCACTCGTGGCACAACCAGCGGCTGTGTAAGGTGTATTGCATAGTGGAATTCCTTCGAAAGGATCGAAGAAGAGAGGACGTAGGCAAGGTTGGCCGAACCTCTATAAATCTGGTGCATATTTCTTCTGTCTCTGTTTTGCTTACTTGCTCATTATGCATGCTTGCAAATACTTGCTCTAATGAACACTTCATTTGCTTGATACATATACTTTGATTATTTGTTACTAAAATCCATAAACGATTTTTAGTTGAAACTCTTGTTAAAAATTCTATAAAACCCAATTCACCCCCCCTCTTGGGTTGCCTACTTGGGCCAACATTAACAACTCTCACCTAAGAGGGTTGGAGATTTCAAGCAAACAATGAGATGCTTCAGAGGAGGGAGCAATTTCCAAATCTATCAAAGGGTCTTGAAGACGAACTTTCAAGGCCAAGCCGAGATGGCAACGGAGAGTTGGCCTGTGAAGGGGCACGGAGGTGACAGTGAGTCTAACTCCATTCAAGGGTCTTGAAGACGGGACTTCCATGACGCCCGGCCAAGGTGGGCCAAATCAATCAAGCATTTGTGGTGGCGACCTAGAAACGGACTTCTATGGCGCCCGATCAAGGTGACCAATTAAATTCAAAAATTCAAGGTGGCGACTTGGAGACGGACTTCCATGGTGCCCGGCCAATGAGGCCAAATCAAGCCAGAGTTCGAGGTGGTGGCCTAGAGACGGACTTCTAAGTCACCTGGCCAAGGTGTGGCCAAATCAATTCAAGGTTGGAGAAGGCAGCTAGGAGATGGAGTTCCTAGACGCCCGGCCAAGGTGGCCAAATAAACACAGCTTTCGAGGAGGCGACTTGGAGACGGACTTCTGAGGAGCCTGGCCGAGGAGGCCATATCAACCACTTCATCAAGAGGAGTGGGTTTCAGGTAGCTGCTTGTGCCGGGAGCGGTCAAGCCGTGTGCCCCACTTTAGCCGGATATCTTCGAGAGGCAAGAGCTAGAGAAACTGCTCATCAAGTGCCGAGATAGTCCGAGGGGCGACATAACTTCAACTTCAAATTCAACAAATCAAATCTTTGTCACCGAGGATGGTGACAGTTCGAGTGGGGGAGAGTGTCATGGTCCGCTTCTTCGCGCCCCATGACCACTCAAAAGGGTGCCAAACTTGTGTCCAAGGATTGTCCAAACCGTGTTCAAGCATTGCCCAAACAATGTCTAAACAATAGCCAAGACAACTTTGAGGTGTGCCAAGAATGGCCCAATGAAGCAACCAAGAGGGCAGCCGAGGAAGCAACACGACAGCGTCCAAGGCCGCCAGATATATCAAGCAACGGCGCGGGCGAGGGGCAGCCTAACCTCACTAGCGTCCAACCAAGAGCATCTAACCTCATTTTGGTGTGCCATCGAGGCCCTGGATAACCTCACTTTGGGCGTGCCAAAGTGCGAGTCAGATGCTAGCAAGATAACCTCACCAAGGTCAACCGCGAGGCCCCATTTAACCTCACTTTGGCCTGATCTTTGGTGTGGCAAAACTTTGAGCTCCCAAGTCCAAATTAAGCTAGGTTTTTTCTATAGGACCCTTTTAGGATGTAGTTTCATGGTTTTGAAGGGTTCTATTTATTGAGTTTTGTAGAATTTATAAGGGGCCATTATGACTCTTCGCGGGGGTGTCATGTTTTGTTGTATTAGTTTTGAAATCGCTTAAAAAGCATATATAAGGGGAGTATGCTTCTACCACCCTCCACCCCACAACTTCATAGATGGCATGAGGCATGTCTTGTACATATGTGAGCTATGTAACAATGCTTTTATCAATGAAATATATTTATTACTTCCACCCATTCTCTAATGGAGGTTGCTTGACGGTTGGCCATTAACGCTTAATTCTATCTTCCAAATGAGATGATCCGGATATGGTTGGCTTGCCAGACAGACTTGACAAGTGCCGCACGAGCCACATTTGTGACTGCCAAACTCACAAAATGTCAGACCGTGACACCAAGCAGAACCACCCGGTTGTTGCCTTGTTGGGGGGTGCGCAAGGTAACTTGGATGGTCACCAAACTAGGCATAACACCTTGCTCTCTGATTTGTGCATTAATTATTCTTTAATTATTTCATAATCTCATTAACCCACAAATTTCTCCTTTTTCCTCATCCTGTAGTTTGCCCACACACACTCTCTCTTCTCTCTCTTGCATGTGGGTATAATTATGATCATATTATTATTCAAAGAATCAAAACTTTTTCTTTGATTAGTACCAAGCCTATACCCATCTCTCTCTCTCTCTCACTCTCTCTCTCTCGGTCTTGTTTGCTTCCAAATTATGCAGGAAGCGTACCCTTGTGGGTTCTGGTTGTCTTGTTTAAGCCTTGACACCAAGAATCTCTCATTCTCTCTCTCCATCAGTTCACGCTTTTCCTCTGCTAAATATAATATGCCTTCAACTACAACCCATTCATTCATTTGGTTCTGTGTCTTGGACCTTCTCTTTCCCCTTCTTCCATTAATAGAATAGTATAATCCAATCCAATGTACACCTATACATATTTATATACACATCTCCTTTGCCAGATGCCCTCTGTCTCTCTCTCCTCTGTGGTGAAATTCTCTCCGCTCCTTCAAGCAAAGCAAGTCTAACTTTTTCTCTCTCTACATTTCTTTATTTCTTTATTTCTCTCTCTATCTTTTTGGTTTCTGGGTTCCTGGGTTTCTGTGCTCTTATAGAGATCTGCTTCAAAATGGAGTTTTACCGAAGTGGTTGCACTAACTCTAGAGAGCGTCTTCGCAACCAAATTGCCCCTAATACTTCCTCTATAGCTATTGATCAGTACTGTGGCTGTAATGAGCTAAAAATCAGGACTTTCTTCTATAAGATGATTTGGGAATTCGGGTTGTCCTGTTTTGTTCCGTCTCGCCTGAAGGGCAAAGATCAGAGGGAGAGAGCGAAGGGAAGCAACAATTCAGAGCACAACAAGGCGTGGTTGCTTGCGGAGTCTGGAGGTTGTGGTGCAGATTTGACTAGTGCTGACCCACAATCAGTTCACTCCTCTTTCAGGTTCAGTTTCTGCTCCCAAGTTGAACTTGAATCGATGAATGTGGCTAATCCTTCTTCTGCAACTGTCTTGATGGTGAACTTGGACAATGGATTGACCGACTCTCGATCTCGAGAGCTAAAATGGCGAAGAATTGAATCACTGGAGAGGAGTATCTCTCCTTTGGCCCATACCTTGATTAGATTTAGCTATGCCGAAATCCTCTCCGCTACTCGCAAATTTTCGAAAGGTATTCAATTGTGTTTTCTTTGTTTTAATTTATTTACCCTTTTTCATTCTTACAGGTAGCTATGTATAGTTGAGATTGTAATCGATTTTGTTGTATTGGGTAGGCAGAGTTTTGGGTAGAGGAGCATTGAGCTGTGTTTTCAGAGGGAAAGTTGGGTTTTTGAGGACCAGTGTAGCGATTAAGCGGTTGGATAAGGAAGATAAGGAGTCTTCAAAGGCATTTTGTAGAGAGCTGATGATTGTTAATTCACTCCATAACCCAAATATTGTTCCTCTTGTGGGCTTCTGTATTGATCCTGATGAGGGTTTGTTTTTGGTCTACAAATATGTATCCGGCGGAAGCTTAGAGCGGTATTTGCACGGTATGATTTCTTGGTCTTTTGTACTAATCAAGGAAGGAAAAAAAATGATTTCTTGTCTTTTAAATGGGCAATTGGCTTCACTTTTGGCGAATTTAATGATTTTGGAAATACCCATTTTGCAGAAAAGAAGAGGGGAGTGAAGGGTGGCCCATCACTTCCATGTTCTG
The DNA here is from genome assembly GCA_033060915.1 of Euryodendron excelsum. Lineage (NCBI taxonomy): Eukaryota > Viridiplantae > Streptophyta > Magnoliopsida > Ericales > Pentaphylacaceae > Euryodendron > Euryodendron excelsum. The sequence goes on along the minus strand of CM065385.1, from coordinate 40,721,596 downwards.
TGAGGTATAAGGTTGCCGTCGGAATTGCAGAGGCAATCGGCTATTTGCACAACGGAACTGAGAGATGCGTTGTTCACAGAGACATTAAACCCTCTAACATCCTTCTCTCTTCCAAGAAAACACCAAAGGTAAGCGATGGAGCATTAAAATTTGCTCTATTTTTGAAAATTCTATGAACTGAGATAGTATTTTGGTGGTGTTCTAATATTTTCAATGGTATTTCTAGTTATGTGACTTTGGATTAGCTACATGGACTCCTGCACCTTCAGTACCTTTCCTTTGTAAAACTGTGAAAGGAACATTTGGGTATGATCTCATTCTCAAGAAAACTTCGAATGGAAAAAAACATAACGAAGATTCCATCTATTTGTTTCTTGTTGAATGGTGATATATTTTCTTCCATTTGCTCTGAATTTGTATTGAATGTGCAGTTACTTGGCCCCAGAATATTTCCAGCATGGGAAGGTGTCCGATAAAACCGATGTTTATGCTTTCGGGGTGGTCCTCTTGGAACTAATAAGCGGACGGATGCCAATTGAAGCAAAGAGGGGTCCAGGGGAAGAAAACTTGGTACTGTGGGTAGGTCACTGTTTTAATTTCTTCTTGATCACCTTCTGTTCCAATTAACTTCCTGACAGTTGAATTAGTGGTCCCCCTATTAATTTCCAGTAAAGAAATTCAATGGTTCTCGCTACGGCTAAATGTTGACAAAAATTGTGATGTAACGAAATATATATTTTACTTTAAAGGACAACTTGATTCAATGAACAAGCTATATCCTACAGATGCTAAAAATATATCAAACAGTGTCAGTCAAACTCAAATCAGTTTCTGCGGCAATATGGTTCTATGATTCTATCTTCTGTGCTATGATTCAGTTATTTTGTTTCTGTGGCTTGACGGTAATCGATATTAGTGTGTGCTTTGTATGTATCAAAATGTATTACTTACCTAAATCGTACTTCACTTGTTTGTAGGGATTCTGATTTTTAGCATTTGAGATTGTTGTCATGTCATATCAAACTTCAGATTTCTTTGAAAATGCTGCTCGAATACTATGATATTAATAACACTGAGCAAGAAAAATGGGGATCCTTTCAGACTTCACTCTATGAAATAATTCCCTTTGTTGTTGGAAGGTTCGAAAAGTTGTGGTTTTATGTGCCAGCTTAAGTATCAAGATTGCATATGGATTTTTTATCATCGATCTTTCTGATGCATTTTGTTTATTTATTTATTTGCCCATAACTCCACTGGTGGATGGATATATATGTGCCTTCAAGCACTATGAAGACCAATTGAATGGTTTCGTTTATATGCTTGTTTGAGATGATAATTACACCTGACCGTGCTCTTAGATTTTAAGTACATATATAGTCAAGAATGTGAGATTTGGCATTAGAGAAATCCATTTTCCAAGATGAAGAAAAAGGATTCAATATGATACTTTTCTTCTTTTGCAGGCAAAGCCACTGTTGCAACAAGGACTCATTGAAAGGTTGGTCGATCCACAGCTCAAATTAACTCCTAAGAACTCAAATCAAATAGCCCGGATGGTTCAAGCTGCAGCCGCCTGCATAAACAGCGAAGAATCCCGGAGGCCCAACATCGATGAGATTATTGCAATAATAAGAGGAGGAGAACCTAATTGCTCTAAAAAGGGGAAGAATTCCAGTTTTCCCAGCAGTGGTTGCGTTATTGATTGTTACCCTCAATTACAACAGACGAAAGGTGAGATGAGGAGTCATTTAGCCTTGGCAATGCTAGGAGTTTCAGAGTTTGAAGAAGATGATCACCTATACTGCCGTTGAAACATAAACACATTGATCAATCTGATTCTTTTCCTCCCCTAGTTTTTATTGTGTTGCTTGTGTAAAGAGCAGAGTGAGTGAAGAACTGAAAACAGTGTTGAAATTGTACATGGAAAAGGGATGCGTTTCAAGAATGATTGCCTGTGTACAGATTTTCATAATCTTGTTCCTTGCTTTCAAAGGAAAGGATGAAATAGATATATATATATATTTTTTGGCAAATCTATCTTTGGTAGTATCTTGGTGGTTGATACAATACTTACCAGGAAATTCTCTCGGAAAAAGGAAACTCGCTTTCAGAATAGAAATGAAAATCCTATAAACTTTTAGGAAAAACTTTTATGAAATGATTCCGAGACGTTTATGAAACACTTGGCATTATTCTATAAATTTGTCAGAAATTTCTAAAAACTATCGTAAAAACTTCCTAAAAACTTGTTTTTTTTTTTATATATATATATTTTAGTATATTTTAACGCCATCTAATCTTATTATCTGACAAGAATATATAATTTTTTTAATATAAGCCTATAAATATTGTGTAGTATCAGTATTTTTTTAATCACCATAGTAATTCTAAATACTTTATATCCATGCTTTCGTTTTCCACATAGTTTTTGACTTTTTGCTTCCTTTTCTAGAACTATCTGAAAACTGTGGTTGATAATGCTCCTTCTGCTTATATGCCTGGCCCTTCTACATTTTTTTTTTATTCTTTACTTCATTTTCTGTTGTGGAGACCTTCACAAACTTAACACAATGCGCATGGTTGTTGCTTTGCTCAGCATGATGTGCATGTGTATGGGCTGCACCATCTTACATTGATTTGGTCGGTAAGCAATTGATATATATAAATATATTATATATATATATAATATAGAATTTCTTTGGTTGACATTATTGTTGATCCAAAGAGCAACAATAGTAACAAAAGCAATCGCCAAAATTTGTGTCAGCCCCAATCTATTTATATAAATAAAGAACATTACAGCTTCACATGGAGCACGAGTACATAAATCATATTACAGAAACAGAAAATAAAAAACAAAAAAAGAAAGCTCAGTCATGGCACCAAAGACAGCAGAGATGTGGAGATCAGAATATTTTGGCAACATCCTTTACTAGGCCCCTGTTGGCACGTGCAAAATCTGTGAATTCCTTGAATGAGATGAACCCATCGCCGTCGGTATCGATCTCGGCCATCATGCGCCGAACTTCGTCGGCCGAGACGGAGCCGAGCCCCTTCAAGGCGTCCCCGAGCTCCAAGGAAGAGATTTTGCCATCTCCGTTGGCGTCGAAACGCTTGAAGATCCGCTCGCGCTCGGCCTTGTCCTGTGGATCATCATCAGCCATTATAGATAGTGATATAACGTTGATGTTGAATCTTATGTTTTCTAGCTCTTGGTTTGTTGATTGAATGTTGGAGATTTGAGAGAATTGGCTTTTTATAAAGAAATAGGCAGTGTAAGAGGCATGGTTGTCCTTTGACATCGGTTCGTAATATCGGATCGCCTAAGGAATGCAGTTTTTGACGGTCTTACCGTTAGCTGACCGTTAATAGAAGCTGTGGTCGATTCTTTAAAAACTGTCAGAGCTGGACAAATATTCAGTTGTACGGTCATACAAATGACCGGCATTAGGATTTCGCCACCTATGCAAGGTATTTTTTGGGTCAGACACATGAAATTTTCATAAGAAAATATGGTCCGCCCGCTAACTAGTTCAAAACCTCTTGCCAATTAGGAATTTCGAACAAAATGAGAAAATATATCGGAAAATTTTGAGAAATGACGAGCATAAGAACACCATGCAAAGGAAAAACAGAGTATTCAATCATTTCGAATAAATATTTGGCCAAATTTTTTTTTTAAAAAATCAAAACTTATGTCACTGACTTAAGCAGTGTTGGGAATTATGGCCCTCTCAAATATATTCTTTTTGAAAATAGAAAAGATAAAAATATTAAAATAAATAGAGAAAAACACAACACAAGAATTTAAGTGAAAAACTTCCAAAACAGGAGAAAAATTACTTGCCTAGAAAAAAATACACTATGTGAAAAATTATTACAATCACATAATTTTTCCTTCTCACCCTGCCGACACTTACTAAGCTATCCCATTAGCTAACCTTTAACTTTCACCTCTTCAAGACCTTTATGTCTACAGGATTGGGATAATTTTTGGAGTGGAGGTTCTCAAAAGCCTTAAGACAACATTGAATTAGGATACATTGCATTTTATTTAATTTAAATATGTTTGAATGTGAAATAGTCCGCTGAATATCCTCTTGGCTCACACCAACAAAAATTGAGTGAACTTTGGAAGGTACATGCTCGTATAATTGGAGAGTACTCGATCAAAACTTATGCCACTGACTTAAGCAGGGCATTCAGCGCCGCTTCTCTAGTCAGAAAAGCTGGAATTGCACCTCTCTCCATGACGGTCAATGCGCCACAAGCATTGGCATCTCTCAGTCGGTGATCCCGAGAGTGAGTAATGGGTGGAAATCTTCTCCTCCTAGAAAGATAAAATTTTTCAGTAAGGTTGTTTTTTGACATAGGCCGAAGTGAAATGCTTGGGAATTGGTTTATTCTGAGATTTATCACCAATTTACTATAAACAAATGTTACACACAATTATTAGACAAAATAAAAATGAAAAATGAGAAAGATTGCTGGATTGATTTATCAAGAAACACTACCTAAACATACTGGCAAATCTAAATTTACATTTAATTCACTCATAACACCAAATAAGCATTATTAAGTACATCAACCGAAAACGGTACCTGTAGCAATGAGACGTCAGCAGCTACTTGTGCTAATATTCCAGCTACAAAAGCATCCCCAGCACCTGTAGTGTCCATGGCATCCACTTTTAAACCCTCAATTCTGCCACTAAACTCCTGAAAGAAAACAAAACTCCAACCAGCTTCAGATGCACAGTTATTATTCATGAATCATGACTCGTAAGAAAGAGGAGCCCAGCAGTGCAGAAAAGTTGGAACATTAGGATCACCAGAAAAAAGAAGGTGCATTGCTTGATTTACAGCATATCTTCTCAAAATGAATCGACTTATATGCACAGATTGACCATAAAAAGAGCCCCCTGTAGAGTCTCCATCCCAGGATAACATCTCTGGTGGCTTTTGAAGAATCACTGTGGATATTTATAAGGTTGAGAGGTACTCCCTCAGAAGTGCAATTTGATGGTTGAGTTGATAAGGGGGTTCATTTTGCAATTTTTACGCTTTCATTTTTCCAAGGAACAAAACATAAAAGAACTTTAACCAAGGACCATAAACCAAAGCAATGTAGGGATCCTCTCCTCAATGAGTTTAGCAAATAGTTGATGCTCAACACAACCAGAGACCGTTTTGGAAGACAAACCACCAAGTATAGGTGAGTTCAGCTCCCATGCTTTACAGTCCAATGTTTGCTTCAAGATTGAAGCAAAGTTGATATAATATAACAAGATATTGTTCATTTGTTCTCTTGGCATTTTGGGACTCTCTTGAAAGAACTTTTGTCAATGTCAAGAGAACAATTTTGGGTGCCAACACACGAAATAACTCTCCCCACACTCGCTTCCCCTCGTTTCAAAAAAAGAAGAAATCTTTTTAGTTTCTTTCCAAAAGCAAGGAAGGTACATCAAAATGCAAGGTGAAAGTGATCAAATGATCCTTTTGGCCCAAATGCATGTATCTTTATCCCTCTACAGGGTGACGGAATTTCTTCACTTATCAAAGATAGATGGAACACACCAAATAACATATATTTGAAGAGAGCCCCCAAAAGAGTTTTATGTTTTCAGCATAGTTTAATCTACACGATAACATATATTTGAAGGTTTGCCTTGGTGTAATACCTGCAACCATCAGGGCCTTCAGTGACAAGGAGCAATTTAAGATTTGGATGATACAATTTACAAACAACAGCATCATCATATGGATCCTCTCCTTTTGTTAAGAATGATATCTCTTTTTCATTTAGAAAACTGAGTCCCTCTCTGACATAAATGCTCAGAGGCATTGCAGAGGGAAAGGGGGGCAAGAGGGGCGGTTACACCCCTGGGAAATCTTGCAAAATTTTTTGTAAATGATAATGTTTGACATAGATATGCACAGTTTGTCCAGTTTGTCTCTAGCCAGAAATATTAGTGGGAACTCTGTAATTATGCAAAGAATGGGGCATATAAATTTATTCTCCCACTTAGATCATTTTATTTTCCCATCTTGTGGCTAATTGTTTCTACACTCAAAAGATTCAGCCATTACCTATTGATTGCCTCCCCTTAAGAAAAATCCTGGCTCTGCCACTGCTCAGGGGAGACAAAAATTGGTAATTTTTATAATTGTTTGCATGAAAAAGTATCCATTTGCTTGTGAAAATGTATTCTTAATGCAACTAAATAAATAATTTGGAAATTTTGAAAATTTTTGTGCAAATCCACTGCATAAGTAATTGTTTTTCTTTCTTATCGTGGTTTGCCGTGTATCAAAATACTTCTCAATTACCTTCCTAATTAAATCATAATCAAGTTCAGCTTCTTCAAGCAGCATATCAGCACTAGGATTGCGGTAAAACATGAACTCGCGTTCCCCATCACTTCTTAGTGTCACAAATGCTAAAGCAGTACAGGCACCAGGGTCAAAGGGCATCCCTTCATTATTTACATTATTCTCCTTCAAAATATCAGCATGCATGCATCCGAATTCATCTTCGCCCACCTGTGCAAATTGCATAAAAATTGAATTATCTTAGCAACATGAGAAACAATTGTTTTTTCTTTTGCAAATATCTCTATTGACAAGCAATGACAAGCAGTTCTCAAATAACCAATTTCGAGACAGAATTTAGGTTGAAGCTCTGAAGAAGATGACAGATGCTGTCTTTCAATTGTACGGAGCTAGATTTCCACAATACAGTTTAGAAACCAGTTCGTAGCTTAAAAAGATTTGCCAGGTGAAGTTCTTTTCAGATTCAGGAATAAACAAGATTAAGCTTTTGATCATGGTAGATGACAACTTCTTCTAAGTGGCAGCCGCAAGTATGACCCAGGCTGGTCTAGATAAGTGAATCCATGGGTATTCAAGACACATATGTATTTCTCACTGGCAAATTGCGTAATCTCCAGACGCTCTAGCAGTAGAGCTCAAATAAAGAATACCTCAAAAAATATAAAGACACAGACCAAGTTAGAAGGGTGATCAGATCCTGTTATATTCAATTTTAATGAACAAAACTCCATACTATTGACTTAGCTAAGTGGACTCGTGCTACATAGGCACAACAGAGGCTAGAATTGATGTACAACTGCAGTGAATACAAATCTATGTATATTTATATACGAAAAACCTTAAGAGGAGTAATCTAACAATAGAGAAGGTGTGAACCAGAAGAACAACATCAAAAATAAAAGAAACACAGAAAAGCTATTATTTATTTATTTATTATTTTTTGCTAGCGGTCAAGGAAGTACAAAATTGGCATGGGTTTAGATAGTAAGGAAAGACATGTTAACTTGTGGTTCGACTAAAATTATGACCCTTGATTGAGCAGATTGGTAAACCATGGTTCATGCAGCCATCTGCAAATAGTTCAGACAAGGCATAGTTGAGATATCATTAACTTATTTATTTTAGAGAATTAGAATTGAGTTGTTATTCTACTTTATTTTATTTTATTTTTGGTTTGCTTTGGAGGTGGTTGGTGGGGATTAATATATCATCAATATTGACACAGGAAGCGTGATAAAGGTAACCACCAGTGACATATACCAGCTACGTTATGAACAATTTACAATAATCAAGCGGGAATAAAATAATAGTGCTACTTTTTCTGTCTTTACTTATAAAAAAATTAATTAAAAAAAAAGGTGCTACCTTCTCATATTTTGCAGACCATGAAGAACATAATACCAAATGAATATATTTCAAATGATACCTTTCCTATAAAAGCAGAAGAACCACCGAGACAAGCAATGCCAACAGCAACATTAGTGGGTGCACCTCCTGGACCTTTTTTAAAAGCAGGTGCATTAGCCAATCAGAGACCACTTATGGTTGGGACAAAGTCAATTAGCAATTCCCCAAAGCAAACCACAAGGGAGGATTCATTTGTTTGAGGTACCCCGTCATCACTTGGAAATGCCTTTCCTAGAAAAAATTAAGTTGACAAAGAAATTATCAACGGTGGAATCGAAACAGAAAATTTTGTGTTGTATTATATAGATCAACAAATAATTTTTTTTAAAGATCAGGTATTATCAACAGCCAAAACGGAAGTATTCTTTTAGTTGATCAGTCTAATAATAGATTAACACTAGATCTTCCATTTTACAGATAAATTTTGATCTCATTTAGCACTCACCAAAACCTTTCTTAAATTATATTCACTATGTCCCCTTCAATTAAAGATTCCACATGAATTTCTTCTTCCGTATAGAATTATGTGCTAGAGTGGTTTCAGTTGTTCCTAGAATCTTTCTGGACAGGGACCTTTACTTTGTTCTGTTCCACTATTGACTCAACTTAAACCACCATTGATATGCAATATGAAAATGTGTCGTAACATATGCCTTGTAATGCAAGAGCTTAAGAGAACTAATAAATACTCCCTAATTCTACCATATTGTCTTTTGTTTTATTGACCACAAATTCTCCTAATACAATTCAAGCCAAGAGCCGACGAGGACCAAATGCCCCCCCTTTTCTTTGTCGGCAGAATTTTGCCAAATTCAGGTTGGAAGGTAGTGCTGCTTAAGTGCAATTGAACAAAAAAAGATAGGTCGCAAAGACAGCTGACAGCCTATAGGTAAAGCACCAGATCAGCTAGACTCGCAAGGTGCAATAATCAGTTCAGATTCCAAAGATGTTACGTGCATTAATACAAATTGATAGCAAATTCTTTGCATACTCTCCAGATAGTTTGAAGAGGGGGTGGGGGGTTTTGAGTTTGCAACTTGCTGGCCAAGGGAAATTTTAATTTCAGATTTAAGTTCCCATAATAGTCTGATTGCATTTGAAAATGCATAAGTGCCCTTTTAAAAAGGCTGATTCATGAACTTCTAACGAGTTTCGAGAAATTCGACAAGTTTCCACACGGGTCAACAAAATTGTGCCACAATTGCAACTTATAAATCATGAACCCGTATCAGATAATGACATTGCCCCATTGGTTAGAAAGAATAAGGCTAGGAAAAGCCGAAAAGGGAAGGTAAAAGATAGGCAAAGAAAATGAAGTAAAAGAAGCGAAATTCTTTTCTTTTATTTGTTGGGTTAGGAAATTAAAAGAAAATAAATAGGTATTTGTAAAATAAAATATTCATTTAGTTGTTTGGTCACCCAAGAAAAAAAAATACTTATTTTTTTCATTCTTCCTTTCCCTTGTTAAATTCAAGATTGTAAAAGCAAAAACAGAAGGAAAATCCAATGAACACTTGATGAAGATCTACTAATTGCTCCTAAACACAAACAGAAGAGAGCCAATTGAGCAAAGCAAACACATACAGGCTTACTCATGACCTATCCTGAACTCTTCTAAATTTGTAAAATATTAATATCGGACACTCGACATTTGGACAATGATATAGAATATGTGTCGATACAATTAGTTAAATATTCATCTAATAAGTATATATAAATAATTGAGGTTACTATCAAATCCACTTTTATTTTATGCATGAAATGTTATATTTTAGCTTATAAATATTATTTTATCTTAGAAAAATAATTTTTTTTTAAAAAACATGAAACCTAGTAATCTTCAAGCGTCCTTAAAAATAAAAATTAGGGTAAATTACACTGACCTCTTTTCAATATTTGTGAAAATACAAGAACCTCCCACTACATTTTAATATTACACTGACCTCCCTTACAATAAAACGGAGGCTAACAGAACTACAAAATTACCTAATTACCCTTACATTTAGAATATTAGTTCTCATACTTATTTCCTTTTTTAAAACTAAAACAAAAATATATTATAATATATTATTTTCTTTCCCTTGTTCATTTTTCTTCCTTTCTTTTTCTCCATCTTCTCCATTTGCAGTGATGAGTGGCTCTGTAACAACACCACCCGCCACCCCCACAGCTCCACCACTTCTTTGTAGTCGGCCACCCCACAGCCCTTCCCCCACCTCAGTCGACCACTAGTAGCCCCTCTCTCGCCTTAGTCGACCTCCATTGTAACCGGCCAAACCTCAACCCAAGTCCCCCAAGCCGCTGCCCCAACACCCTTTTACGCCCCCCAACCGACCACCCGTAGCTCTCCCCCGTCACAATCAGCCACCCCCACCCTAACCTGCCATACCCCGAAACCCTTCCTCGTCCCAACCGACCACCCTTAGGCCTCCTTCGTTGCAGTCAGGAGCCTCTACCCTTTCCTGCATACCCTAGCAATCTCGACCACCCCCAAGTCTCCCACACCACGCCGCATGTCCAGATCTCCCCCTTCTTAGATTTGGGAATTAGGGAATTTGAGATCTCTCACACCACGCTGCACCCCTAGATCTTCTCTTTCATAGATTTGGGAATTTGAGATTTTGATTTTGTGATTTTTTTACACTTTTGGTGGTTTGGGTTTGTGCGATAATGTTTACGTGTTTGTATTCTTTGGCCATGGTATGGTGATTAGGATTTGAATTTTGGGTTTGTTTTGGGGAAATGTTTGGAAGATTTGTACTCTGATTTTTCAATATTAGAGATATGGAGGTGAAGGAAAGTGAACCTGACGGTAGATGAGTGAACTAGTAGAGAGAGAAACCAAATGGAGAAAGTAGAAATAAAATAATAAAGGAAATGGAGGAACAATGTATCACTAGACAAATATTAAAAAAATTATTGAGAGGGATATTACTGTTATTTAGATTACTTTTTAATTTAAGTAACCAAGGGCAAAATAGTCATCAAAGTTTATTTTAAAGCTTATGTCAGTATTTACCGTTTGGTCAACTAATGGTTGACCAACGGATGGGTGAATTAGTTAATAAAATTAATAAAATAAAGGACCTCAGTGTAATATTAAAATGTGGTGAGAGATTATTGTATTTTTACAAATGTTAAAGGAAGGTGAGTGTAATTTACTCTAAAAATTAAATAAATTTGACACTTGAATACCCTCTGACACCAGCCCTTGAGTCTGGTAACATAGCTCATGTCAACAGTGAAAGTAAGAAATCAAAGTCATTTCAGATCAAAAAAATAAAAAAAATATTATTTTTTTAAAATTTATAACTAAAATTTTAAAGCAGAATAATGTGTCAGTGATAGTTTTATAATTAAAATGTATCTTGATGAGTTCTTTGTTTTAAAGTGATAGGCCCACAACTTGAAAACATCATTTTAATTATATTTTTTAGTTATATATTTTGATATATAGCATTACTTAAAAAAATAAAAATAATACCCTTCAGTTGACATCGAGTACGCGAAGTGAGCGGCGGAGAAGAAAAGGCAGATACGTTGACGGCACATCGCCTGGAAATAGTCGAACTCGAGAACCGATGCGACAAAGAAGTTCGATGATTCGAAGACGCGCCATTGAAGCACAGAGCCGCTGAATACAGAGCCTTAAACAAATATATATATATATATATGTATATGTTTATATATATGTATATAAATATATACGTCAAAAACAATTGACCGAACACAAAGAGGTCCTCCTGATATCCAACACCTGATCAGTTGACTATTGTTAGATGACGCATTGAAATTTGTAATCTGTGATGGGGGAAAAAACGAAAGAGGGTTTGATCCAAAGTTAAATTCTCATTGGAATGATCGTTAAGATTAAGAGAACCAAACCCTAATTTTTTAGCTTTTGTCAGCAGTTGGGGGGATGGGTAGCCCTGTGAGAGAGACAGAAAAGACAGCAGCGGAGAAAGCGAAGAGAGAAAAAGTAGCCGTTCGTAGTTTTGCCTGTTTTATTGGCAGCAACGACCTGAGTCTTGTCGGGGGGCGTTTGGGTACCATAGTGAAATTCAAAATTCGTAAATTGTTCAGTATCAAAAAGTTTATAAATCAGAATTATTTAAAATGGAAGGTTGAAAAATAAAAATATTAAATTTGAGTGCAGAAAGTATTATATCTATGAACCTTTAAAATGTGATTCATCATTCTATAATGTTCTTTAATGATTAGAAATTTAGGAAAATCGAAGAATTATTCCAAAATGACGAGATTTTAAAAAATTTAAAAGTATAAAAAAATGTGGAATAAATTTGAGATATATTCAGAAAGTCACTTAATTTGGTTACTATATTGGAACTATATAACGTTTTTTTTTTGGTAATTACACTTTATTTGAGCTAAAATCAGATGAACCTCATGGTTTTAAAAATAAACACATAACCCTCTTGTGGTTTGGACTTATCTACAAAATAGATGGAAATCATTAGATTTAACAAAAATTTTGTCATAGAGATATTTTTGTCATTTTATCTTTCCAAATTAGAGCATCGAATAGATAATTTGGCCCTTTTATGCCAAAATAAATGATTTTTTTAGTTGAAGAATTTTTTTGTTATTTTACCAAATCGTCTTTTTGATATTCTAATTTGGAGATATAAAATAACGAAAATACTCTTATGACAGAATTTTTATTAAATTTAACGGTTTGCATCCATTTTGTAGATAAGTTCAAATCATATTGGGTCAGGTGTTCATAGAAATCATCTGATTTTGGCTCAAACTATAAGGAGCAAAATGTAATTACTCCTTTTTTATGAGGATCTTTATTCCTTTTTTCTCATTTTCTCCTTTTTGGATAAATAGCATGTTTATTTTTAACATATTTTAAGCTGTCAATTTAAATAATTCAACAACTCTTCAAATTTTGTTATAAAACTAAATGAATAAGCAAGCAAAATATTCAAACATAATATATAATAAAACTAGTTCTTCTAGAACTGTCAAATAATAATTGCTTACCAATTACAATACGTTTGGTAGATGATTTCTCAGTCATCCACCATTTGTTCCTAACAAATTTCAAGTATTTAAGACATGCATGCACACTTTTTTCTTCGTTTTTTTCTTCCATTTTTTTCTCCTCCTTCGGCATATTTGATAGAATTCTATTCTATTTGTGCCAAGCTATTCTCATAATACTGTTTTTTTTGTAATGGCACCCTCACTGAGATTGTATTTATGCGTTTTCTAAAAGTGGGGTTTTATGAGTAAAGAGGCATTCATTTTCTATTATGTTTTGATAATTCTTTTTATTATTCTTATTTTTTTACTTGTTTGGACCATTATGTAGATGATGGAGGGTAAATAAGTTGGTCGTGAAACCCTCTAAAAAGTATGATATATAGGCATTGAGATGGTGAGAGACCACCAAAGACGAACGGGGTGAGAGCAAAATCAATTTTGAGAGAGAGAAATAGATATGAAATTTACTTTTAGATCCCAAGAAATCTTTTTTTATTATAGGCTCAATCAAGCCTGGCCTGCATCGTTCAATATCCACGTCTAAGTTAAAGTAAGATAAAAGATGGTCGTTTCTACAACTCTCTTAGACCTTTTTCGGTTGTGATTTAACTTTTATTGCAGCCAAAGAATACATGAGTCTTTCATGAGGCTGCCCATATTCATAACGTGATCAGTATTTTTGTAATGAGTTTTTAAGTGATTCTACCTTTTTCTTTTTACTAATCTTCAGTCCAAAAAACAAAAAAAAAACCAAAAGTCTAAATATAAACGGATAAAAAAGATGAAGAAATAAAGATAACAAGCTGACCATTAAAAAAATTTAAAAAGTGAAAGCTAAAAGCTAAAAATTTGCACCCAAACAAATCTTTGAGTCACATGCATACATGTATGTACAACCACTTGAAAGGCCACTATCATGCAATCACTATTCTCAACAGCAGGGCCACTCGTTTTAGGTTCACTTTACAGTCTCTGCTTAACTGCCCTAACCGGTTGGGACAGGTATTATTAAGTCATTCCAGCCCTCTCTCGTACGCCAGCATCTAGAATACTCGCTTCTACGTCATACCAGAGAAGGGAGCTCTGCCGCTACTTACCGCTTCGTTCAACACGTGTTCAATTTTCACTGGTTGCAAGTCTACCTTGTGTCCAATCTCATGCCACGTCAAACTCACACCGAACACCAACCCACACCTGGGTACTACTCTACTCCTCCCCGATGTAGGGAAACCAAAGCGCGTTCAAAACCGCGTGAAAACCAGTACAAAGCCATATCTCGCAGAAATTGGACGAACGATCTTAGTTTGTTTTTCTCTTCCTCTAAATATCTCTCTGTTTAGAGTCTCCACTAAACTTTGAACAGATTGTCTTTCTCGCTCTACAATGGCCAAAAGTTCAAGTAATGGTAAGCATTCACTTACGTCTCTAGGCGACATGGACGAAGTAGAAAAAGTATTCAATAAGTTCGACGCCAATGGAGACGGAAAGATCTCCGCCACCGAGCTGAGAGCGGTCCTCAGAGCGCTCGGCACCGACACGTCGAAGGAGGAGCTCCAACGTGTAATGTCCGAGATCGACAAGGACGGCGACGGTTTCATTGATTTAAAGGAGTTCACCGACTTCCACCGCAAGGGACCGGACGACGGCGGCGGAAGCAGTGGCAAGGAACTTCGCGACGCGTTTGACTTGTACGATCGCGACAAGAACGGCCTGATAACGGCGAGCGAGTTACACGCGGTGTTGAAGAGCTTGGGAGAGAAGTGCTCGTTGAAGGACTGCTCTCGGATGATCAGCTCCGTCGACGTGGACGGTGATGGATGTGTAAATTTCGAGGAGTTCAAGAAGATGATGGGGGCTTGAATTCTCTTTAGAATCGGTACTCCGAAAATTGAAACTGATGGTAGATTAGGGCTCGAATAGTGAAATTGTGATTTAGGAGGTATTTGGGTGATTTTTAAAAATATCATGTTAACTATAAATTACTTTTTTAAATTTTATTCTTATCCTCACTCAAATACAATTTAATAAGCCATAATTTATTAAATAAATTGTAATTCAACACTCCTTACGATGCATATGTACATATTGTGACTTTTATCTTTTCAAAAGACCATTGTTGTTGCCACTATGGCTTGTGCTAAAAGCAGAGCCGTGGAATTCAAACAAAGTTGCAATATATCTTTGGATATAATTGACTGGAATTATTGGAGATTTGGGACTTTTGGAGCCAAATTTTGACCATTGAGATTTGAGTGGTCTTTGTTTTTTATTTGTGTGCGGAGTGAACCGCACGAAAGCTACGTGATTCACTCCACGATTGGAGTAGCACGCTCAACACGAAATCAGTTTGCTTACGCTATTTTTATTCTCTTGAGGATTTCCTTTTTTATTTTTAATAAATAAGTTTTGAATGTTTATAAGTACGTACTTTGCTGATACCTAAGCAGCAAAAACTAATATAAATACTTAACCAAAAGTTTTGGATTTAACAACGCTAACTTTTGTTACGTTTTAGTGATCTTTCTATTGGATTTAAGGTTGACGGGTTGATTACGTTTGCATTTAATTTGGGGACCGCCGTACCACGAATTGTCGGATTCCACTCCAGTTTCGTTCAGTCATATACCCCGCAGCCACAATTTCGCAATGGCAATTCGCAAGTTCGCGCTTTAGCAAATTCATCTTTTGCTTTCTACCGCGAGCGCGCGAATGCTCTTCTTTTTTATTTTTTTTTTTGATTGAATAATGTCTACAAAAAGTCTCGTTTAGCCAAACAATAATTAATCAAAGAAAAAAAACATCGACTACAATTATTGTAATATATTGTTGATATAGTATAATTAGTTAATAAATTAGAATCGCATAAACATATTAAATCCTACATGTCATGAGTTTCATGTTTAAATTTAAAATTTTTCTCCTAAAAACACATAATAACATGATAATTAAAATTTAACGTGATTATGTGACTACTTATCATTGGCTTATTGTACCTGCTGAATAGGGAATACTTAAATAAATTCTATACTTGGCTGTCAAAAAAATAAATAAATTCTATATTTTAGCTTCTCAAAAACACTTTAGTTGGGCTAATAATTAGGGGTATTCACGGGTTGGATAGTCACCCAAATAGAAAACATCAGGTTAAAATTTTTTGAAACCGTTTTCAACTGTAATAGGTGATCGGGTTGGGTTCGAGTTAGGTGAAAAAAAACTTATTTTTATTGTAGAAATGTTAGTTTGGGTTTGATTAGATTAGAGAAATAAAAGCTCAACATCCGAATCGAATGTAGTTGAATTGAATGAAATTCACCTGTTATTCACCCATACAGTGATCGGTTTGGATTAGTTGGGTGTCAGGTAGAGTTGAGCAAATCGGATTGGTCGGCTCAGGTGGTTTTTTGAACAGCCCTACAAGTCACAATCCTCAAATGTAAGAATCGAGCTATCAGTGAAGGCACTGATCGCGGGAGAAAAGAAAAGAAAATAAAAATTTAAAATTTTTGTCCTTTCCATGCTTGATATTACCTAAGAAAGAAAAGAAAAGAAAAAAAAAGAAAAATGGAGAAAAAAAAATATTCACTCTCTTTCTCTCTCTCTCTTCTTTCCCTACACTTTCCTTTTATTTTCTTTGCAGAGCCAAACAAGGAAAATTACCTTCCCCCATTTTCTCTTTCCCTTCCTATCTCTTCCTTCCCTTCCCCAAGTTCCAAAGAGGCTGTGAAGATTGAAGCTAACCTTATATGATTATATTTATAGCCAGACAATCGCCAAAATAATCAGAATCAGTGAGCGCGTATTGACATGCCCAGGTCCATCCTGCACCCTGGTGGTTACGCAAGAATATGTTGCCCAAATCTGGTAGGTCATCATGGTTATGGCCAGTAACCAGTTTGGCCACAACGGGCCCAAGTTCAGAATTCAAATGGCGTCGAACCCCTTTTAGTCCTTGGTCTTGAATCTTGATACCTCATCTGATACAATTTCCAAATAGGATTTGTTTGCTCTGTTGGCTGCCTGAATCAATCTATGCGGTCAAAGGACTAGGATTTCTCTGCAAACAGCACCAAAAAAAAAAATCCTGACCTGAATTTCTGGGTGTAAAACGTGAAAAGCCAAACAAAGCATACAAAGTGACATTGTATTCTAGGCAGCAAAGCCTGAGGCTGTTACAATTTATACAGGCTCAGCTTAGAACATACAAATTCCAGCCAAAGCAAATATATGTACAACAATTGCCACGGCCATTCAAAACAGAATCTGTCTAATTGAAGAAATCCCATTCCAAATCACATATGATTATGATTAGTTTCTTGCGGAAACTAAAACTACCGAACCCCATCGAATTATTAACCACGACAGTAGAAAACAGGCAAAATAGGCACCTCGTGTTGCAAAAACCTAGTCCTTCATTGCAGAACCACACAATCTTGAGGTATGTGCGAGGCAACATGGGATGCATGAAGCTTGTGAAGAGATTCTTCCTCATTCATGCTGTTTCCCTCTGCTGCTGCCTCCTGCAAACCAGCTGCTGCCAGGATAAGGGCCTTCACCTCGTGGAATCTCTCTTCTGACAAAGAAACCTCTGCAAGAAGTCTCCTGGCATTCTCCTCCGACGCATCATCATATTCCTTCCTTCTCTTCAGTACCATATGACCGCTAATTTCCCACACAGCAGGATTCACCTGAGTGTCCAGAAGCTCCTGGCTTACTTCTCCAAGTGCTTGTTTCTCCGCATAACACTAACCATTCATTCAGAACCACTTAATTATTATGCCAAGCAGAAGTTGAAAATATTGATAGTGGACACTAAGCAAAAAATGACTATTTTGCAAGTGCTTATTTGTAAAATAGCATTCTACATTTTTTATACTAGAGGTTGCCACATGCGAGTCATGCCACACAAGTGGTGCATGCGCACGTACATGATCAATACTTAGGGAAATATTGGTGAGGGACGTGGGTTTGTTGATGAAGCTAATTTCGAAGTAATTGAATATGTCACTTGTGCCCTTCACTTGATAGATGGAAAGTCATTCAGCAGGTATGGATTAGTGATTGATTCAATGACTTCTTCGGGAGAGAAATACTGACATGGCTTCAATTTTGAGAAACACCAAACCGGTGTTCTTCCCTTTATATATTTGTGTAGATTATGTGTCTCCTTGGGTGTTTGCACATGGTCTTCTCATTTGACAGACCCAACCCAGAGACCCAACCCAATTCTGCAAGCCTAACAGGCAGCCTAAGGCTGACCCAACACACCACAGAAAGTTGAAAACATCAATACGAAGAATAAAAAAGTTAGTTACATAGTCCTTGATCGGTTCTGGTAGGCAAATTAAACCAAGTCCAGAAATTACTTCTTGTCAAATTTGATTTGAAACCCCAAATAATTTCAAGCCAAGTTAAAATATCCATCCCGAACCCATCCCTCTGGGTTAAGGACCAGTTCCACGTCTTCATTCTGAAGCTTTTGTTCCCCCTTCCTCCCTTCTCCCAAAACCCAAAAAAAGAAAGCAATTGCTACAAAATATTGCACAAAAGTCAAAATAAAACACGAGAAATTGGTAGACAATTCCCTGACAAGTTACAATAGCAATCGTGAGCATGCTTCCACAAATCACCCGTTAACAAATGACAGTGACAAACATTGGCATGCTTTAACTAGTCACTGAACACCAACAGAAACTTCTCAAAATGTTCGTCTTCTTTGCATATATAAGGTCTGACGTCATGATGATTCTGTTCCATATGAGAGACAGATTCAGCAATGTCGTAGAACATGGGCCACAAAATTAATTAATAAGAGATCAACATTAAGCATGAACAAAAAAATTATGTTGGACACATGCACACTGTCAACTTGACTAACATAGTAGAAATAACTCGAAGCATACTAGATACACTAGTGTTTTCATATGTGAAGCATATTAGTTCAAAGTGAAGGCATGAAAGATCTAACGAATCAATCACCCAGAAACAGATCCAAACTCAAGTCCAATCCACATGCTGTCATGAAATCATAGTTGGTTACATGCATATACTATTTAATACCGGGTACTGGAAGATAAATATTTTGAGTCACCAGCAAACATCTAGTTCATATACCAGGAACCTCAGTAAAACACAAAGCTAATTGCACATGTAATCCTCCATAACTGAACATCATGAAGCAAGCCCAAAAGTTAGAAGAAGGAAAATTTTACCTGAGGAAACAGGAAGATTCTTCTCCCACAATCAGCAATCAGAACATTAAAAGGAATGTTCTTCTTTTGAAGGCAAATGCAAGAATTAGCAACAGCATTGGATAAGTCATGCATTTTAATTCCACCCTCAAAAACAAGACCTAGCACGGGATAATTCAACAACTGTGAAACCATCACTCCACTATCCCGCAACACCTTGCCGGTCATTATTCTTTGAGTCGGGGCTTTCTCAACTGCGAAGGGCACTGATAAGTAATATGCCTGTCATTTGTATAAAATCAAATGATTAAATTTCAAATGACAAGAATGTCAGAGCTAAGTAAAAATGCCAACTACATTTAGAAGAAACATGCGAGTTGTTAACTACCTGAAAGTGGAGATGATTAATGGTTGCAAAGGCACCCAAGCTGTTGTAACCCAATCTGAAGAAGGGTTCTGCAGCTTCTTTAGCCATATGTAGGGCAAGCAAGAAGCTCTCCTGATCAATCCTCTGAGGCAAGCAGTCAAGAACACGGGGTATCAAAAGCACATGTCCATACTCAATTGGGCTCACCTAATAATAAAACAATAATGATAAGGAAAAACCATTAGCCATATAAAATAAAAAACATAAAAGCCCCACAACAAGAAGAAATCCTGAGGAAACATATCAAACTGGCTTACATTAATAGCAATGACATTTGGTGAGTTCAAATCAGTATTGATTGTTGAGCTGGGAAAGAAATGGGAGTTGTTGTCATTGCTCTGTTCAAATCTGAAAAGCACTTCTTCCTGGCCAACTTTGGTGAAGTTGAACTTCTTCTCATCGAAAGGTTGAACAACCTGATCAACACGAAACTCAGTGGGCCTCTTTTTCAGATGGCGTCCCTCATTCAACTGTGCAATAAAACCGTACATCCCAGGAATAATTTTTGTCTCACAGGTGGTCACATCATACCGAAAGAGCCCTCGAGTCATTCGTTCCTCCCACTGCCCCAGTAACAAATTGTTCAGGAAAGCTATTGGACGTCCTTCATCAGAGGTACTATCATTGCCATTCTCAATTGAGTTCTCTTCATTTTTCATGAATGCATATAGAGGAAGCTTAGAAACTGAAAACATCAACCAGTTCAATCAGTATGAATTGCAGAAAAAAAGGGGAAAAAGAAAAAGAAAATCGGGGATTTATTAATACAAGTTCCTGAAAAGATATATATGTGTGTGTGTGTGTATAGTTTAAATTCCTTTAGAGTGTTTGATACTTTGATTACATGGAGACAATTCAATGTTAAATCATCCCCAAGGCTTCTAAATCCTCTAGTACAGTTATTTGGCTTGGTGAACATAAACCGAAGTATGGTAAACATAAACAACGACCAGTAATTTTATATGGATTACAAATATGAGCATCAATTAGCTTTTCATTTCCCTTTTTCTTATATGTGTTTTACGAGCAACCAAACAGACGGTTAAGCTACATTGCCTATTGTTTTCAAAGGGCAGCATTACCAGGTTAAGCTGGAAAGAGAAACGAAAATATTAGTTTGCTCAATATTCAGGAATCTTGATCCTAGTACGATGGCCTAATTTACTTACGTTTTAGTTTTAGTTTAATTCTTTTGTTCGCAAAATGCAACTTAAACTTCAAATCTCTGAATTCGGCATTACCAGGTTAAGCTGGAAAAAGAAACGAAAATATTAGTTTGCTCAATATTCAGGAATCTTGATCCTAGTACGATGGCCTAATTTACTTACGTTTTAGTTTTAGTTAAATTCTTTTGTTCGCAAAATGCAACTTAAACTTCAAATCTCTGAATTCCGTGTGCATTGCAGCATACATCATTTTTTTAAAAATTATTGATTTTCATTCAAAGATGCAATCAGAGCAGGTACCAAATTCATATACAAACCCATATAAATAGAAATATACATATGTGTGTGTGCATGGGTATGAATGAAGAGAAACATACCAGGTAAGCAGCACTGGCCGAGGCATTTGCGGCCACATCCAAGGGCATTGGTTTGCGATTGGATCTGGGTATCTTCCTGATAGTTGGAAACCACGGTCGGTACCCTTTTTATGGTCAACATCTTTGTTGGGTTCAATATATCTGTATATATGTATGAATGTATGTATCTAGTAATATCAATTAATCAAGAGGAGAAAAAAAATTGTTAGTTTAGAAGGAAAAGAGGCGGGGAATGGGGGGTGGATGAAGCCGCCGCCGCCGCAGGCGAGGAAGAGGAGATCGGAAGGGCAACCGCCTTCGGAAGGGAGGGCACCCCTGCCGCCGTGAGGGGAAGGGGTCCGGTGTTTGTCGAGCGCGCGAATGGACTCCTCCTCGTCGTCCACCTGACTACGCTGCCGTGTCTGAATTAGGGTTTTGCCGTGGTGGACGGTCCACCGGAGGGATCCAATTCCAAACAAAGAAGCCGTGATGAAGTGAAAATTGGAATTCGATTAATAAATCAGTGGTCAATCATATACACCCTGACTTTCTTCCTTCTTGGTTTCTTCGTTTCTATTTGTGGGGTGTTTTCTTCTCCTTTCCGCTCGCTCGTTCGTTTTCAATGAGAGAGAGAGAGAGAGAGAGGAGAGGAGAGGAGAGATAGATGGGGGGTCATAAACATACATACGGTTACCGACTGAATAGTC